>KL660000.1:123487-154173 GCA_000732775.1 Stachybotrys chlorohalonatus IBT 40285 | reverse complement strand
GACAAAGACAGGCTGAAGCGCAAAGACAAAGACAGGCTGAAGCACAGAGACAAAGACAGGCTACTGAGGAGGCGACGCGACGTTTCCAAAGCGCCCTCAAGGAAGCAGAAGCTCTCCGAAAGAATGAAGAGGCGAGGGAGAAGCAGCAGAGGTCGAGTTCGCCAACAAGGCCGTCCCGAGATGCTTGCTCGCACAGAGGGTGGTGGCAGCAGGTGCCTGGCCGAGGGGAGTGCCAGTCATGCCATACCGTTACTTTCAAGTTCCGCTTTCAGTGTCCGGAGTGCAGGACGATGGCTTGTGCAAGGTGTCGGAAGTTATTGAAATCTTGAGTCTAAGGGAGGCGACGAGGTCGTTCTTGGATAGCGAGTGTTATGGATTGTGGTTGGGCCGAGTTAGGAGTTTTTACGTCAGCTGTTGAACTGTTCATCTAAGCATGGAGTAACGTGGTATTTTCTTGCTTGTGTTCCAAGATGGCATAGCGTGTCCGAGAAACGAATTATGATGGTAATGTCCATTCAAACAGCAGCCATAGCGATCTCTGTCGTATCGCAATAGCCACCTTGAGACGATGGAGGGGAAGAACAAGGCCAGTACACACGACCCATCCGACTAGACCTAGTTGTCTGGTGAATTTTGATGGACAGGAAATCGATCTTTTAGCAGCATATACTTTTACAATGGGCGGCGTGTGCCCCTTTGTCGTGCACAAATATCCGTGCTCGACAAGCCAAACAGGAACAGGCAGAAATGAATATATCCAAATAGCGATGCTTCCTTCGATTGTTTGGCACAAGCATCGAGCTGTTGTATTAATGTGCTCTAGTGCAGCATACTGTACGCCATGTCGCGAAGAAGGTCCCAGCGATTGATGCCCCTGGAATTTGACTTGAGCTGTGACTTTCCTCTACTGGACGCACATCAACGGTTGTTTCATCAGATCGCCATGATCCCTGTCTCGAAAGCCAAGGATGACGGCAGATGGGCAAGCCCCATTGCCTTAATAGGCAAACTGAGCTGCCGCTAAGGCGCTAGAAGCAACGAATGGGCACGCTAAAAGTCGTATTTCGCATTGGACAATGACGCTACGCTGCCGAGATGGGCGGCATGATGATGTCTTGCGGCAATGGCTCGGTTCGAATCAATTATATAAACAACCCGAGCCTCAGCCGACAACGGGACTCGCTCTAGCTTGTTTCAGGCACTCTTTCACTATTCATTCAATGAAGACAATGCTATTCCCAAGACAATTCTTGATGCGGCTGAGCTTCTTGCTGGCGTTGGGATCGGCAGAACTCACTTGTCGACCAGAAGGCCCTGTCGTTCCAGCTCCGATGGGGATCTGGACCGCAGCCGACTTCCAATCCACGGTAGGCAGCCTTACATTGACATTGGATGCCGCCATGAGCGGTAACATAAACGCCGGTTTCCCCGTCGAGAACGTCTCCTTCTCTATTGGCGTCGTCTCCTTCGACCAGCCCGACCCTGGTACGCCCATCTGGGAATACCATCGCCTTGCCACAACCAATACTCGCGGCACACAGCGTTTGAACAAGGACTCGCAGTATCTTATCGGGTCCATCACGAAAGTGTTCTCGGACTATCTCCTCTTCAAATCTAAGGTTGATGTTGATGCGCCTGTGACGCAATTTATCCCTGAGCTGGCAGTGGAACGGTCGAGAATCCAATGGGAGAACGTCTCTTTGCGAATGCTGGGATCCCATCTTGCAGGAGCACCTACGAATTGTGCGTCCTCGAAATCGAGTACTGGCTTTCACTGACTCATAACCGAGTAGTTGGGTTCTCGGAGCACTATTATCTAAGAGAAGTCTTTCAAGCATATGGCTTTCCACCTATCGACGATTCTGCCTATCCTCCTTGTGGAGTGATCGGCCTCAATGGCGTATGCAATGAGAAAGGTAATTCCATACCCAAACAACAGAAATTTGAACACTGACTGGCCCAATACAGACTTCCTCGCCGGCATGACCACCTCTTATCAGTACACCGCGCCAATGGAACGACCTGCCTATTCCAACGTCGCGTTCACCATATTCACTATAGCTCTTGAACGAATCACAGGCAAGACGTACGCTCAGCTGTTGGATGAGTTTGTCGTTCATCCATTTGGCCTCATGAACACATTTCCCTCTCCTGGTAACGATAGCCTTGCAGTTATTCCTCCACAGGAGAGCAACTGGGGAACAGACTACGGACTGAGCACACCGTAAGTAGTAGAGTGCCATGATATTCAGCACGTTTTAACGTCGAGCAGTGGCGGCGGCCTCGTGTCGTCAATATCCGACTTGTCCAAGTTTACTAAAGCGCTGCTTTCACGGAGTCTAAACATGACGGCCACCGAGACTCGCGGCTGGCTCAAACCTGCAGCTTTCGGAGGAAACGTGCATTCGGCCGTCGGCCTACCCTGGGAGATCTGGCGTCCTACCACTCTCGTTCCTGATCATCCTCATCATATTACGCTATACACAAAGGGCGGCGGTGCGCTGATGTACAGAAGCCAATTGGCAGTTATTGACGAATATGGCATAGGTATCATTGTTTTGACAGCTGGACAGATGGAAGCTGTGACACCGTTAATCAACGCCGTGATCAGCACCATCGTGCCAGCAGTGGATAAGGTGTCCCGGGCCCAGGCTGCACGAAAGTACGCAAGGCGATTCAAGTCGTCTGGTGGAAACTCAACAGTTGAAGTGACGTTCAATTTGGACAACGATTCACTCGTCCTTGTATCCGTGCAACGCAACGGGGAGGAGGTGCTCTCTAGTATCACCGGCCTTTGGAACATGATCATGGCCCCATTTGCGGCGCCTATAGGACCAACCGTTCGTCTTTTCCCTCAAGAAATTTATGAAAACAAAACCTTGCAAGGCAATCCAGTGACCCGACAGGCCTGGAGGTTCTGGCCCGAACTGCTTTCTTCTGCTCCGTCTGAGCTGCCTGGACAAGGCGTCGATGCGAGTAACTGCTTCTCGTGGACACTAGGTGACTGGGTCCATTATGGGAGCGAACCAGTAGATAGAGTGATGTTCTATGAGGACGGGCATGGGGAAGTTGTAGGACTGGAGGTTCCGTTTTTGAGGTCGGGAGTCTTGATGCCGTTGTGACTGCGGGGGCTTGATACTAAAGACGCTTTGTATGCAAAAGTTGAACTACGATAGTTATTGGTCAATTTCAATTCTCGACTAAAACAAGGGTATAAAGATATCAAACAATCGCGGATTCCACTTGCACACGAGCCTCGTTCAATGCTCCTCCTCAACTTGCTGAACGGCCACATCGCTTGTTGGCTATCATTCTGCTCGCAAGTAGCTGCTGTGTCTCGCACAGGGGTTCCAGTGGCCGCTGCAAGGACTCCTCTGGTTTCAGTCTCAAGGACGTGAATAAACTATCGTATGTTCGACATCCACGGTGCGAGTCACTCTCAGACCCTTGTCCTGGCTTGTTGCCGTGTACGTCCACCTCGGTGTTTCCTCCTCTGTCGGAACAGCAGCTTTCGGCAACCATGTGTCGTTCATTTCGATGTACGACCCCATGTCTCTCGCGGATTCCCGCTTCTTCTTCGAATCCGTAGTCGCCGTCGAAGCATGACTCCATTCTTGCGCTGAAGAGTCTGCTGTAGGGTGAAGGCTGCCGTCGCCGCCGCTGGGCTCCCATGTTGACCGAATGTTCTTGAGGACTCGAGATTCTTTAACGTGGATACGGACGAGGCGAGCGCATGCGGGCGTTGAGCAAACTATCACAGCTACGTTCATTTCGACGAGGCTAAGGGAGACTCCGTTTTAACGCATATCCTTCAAGACATGAGGTCGGAGACAAATACGTACTTGCAGATCATGAGGACGCCGGTGTAGTAGGTGACGTCGGTTGCTTCTGGCCCTTGGATGGACCTTGTCCTGAAAACAAGGGACACAATACTTGCAACAACACCCCTGCCATGCACGTTAGCCGCCTGATTCAAGCAACATATCTGATGTCACTTACAGTAAGGCAACCATAAACAGCGCCGTGACCTGGATTCTCTTCTTGGTCGATAACTTTAATCGAAAAACGATGGGGAGCGGCAAGATGAAGATGTAGAGGTCGAACACGGTGCCGAGTGCACCTTGGATGACTGCCCAGTACAGAGAAATACTTATGCTGCCCATAGAATCGAGCATCGTTTCGGTCCATGATCTGCCATTACGAGGAGTCGAATAATAGGACGATATGGCAAGGCCCGCCGCGTAAAACACAAAGGCGAAGATGAGTCCAGCCCTGATCGCCGTCCGCATCGGCTTCGATATTGTGAATAGTTGATAGAAGAGCATCAACGTTGCCGACTTGGCAAAGTACTGGCTGAATACGTAAATGACGGGCCAAACATATGATATCTTAAGTGCAAATCAGTACGTGAGCCAAAAAGTGCGCCCGAAGGCTCATGTCTACCTTCATAAACTCTGCATTTAGCCAGCACAGTCGAATGTCCCAGTCATGGCGGAAGTATCGGACATCTAAGCGCAACACCATCAGCAGGGTAGCCATGAGAAAGGAACCGTGGATCAGGCGTACATCCTATCATCAGACCGACCTGCGCAATGTTCAGGAGTATGGCCAAAAACACAAACACTGGTCAACTCAATTAGCATCATCATTTACCACCTCTGCAATGAGCTGTTGACGTACAATCGCTGAGTGAGTATTTTCGCAGATTGGCATATAATCTGCCCACGCCCAAAAACACGGCGGCACTGGTCGAAATGACGCCGACGGCAATGGTGACATCTCTCAAGCCCGGGTCGTTGAAGTCAACCACCTCGCCTCGAGGCGGCTGGCCCGCTGGGATTTGACATAGATCCGTCCCTGGCGGAAACAAATCCGCCAATGAGCTCGGATTCGCGGAGGGCGTCCATTGATCCATTGCAAACAGCTTCCAAGGCAACGGCTATCTTGGAACGGCTGTGTATCGGAGCGGGATGGTAGGCAGATGCTGTAGGTCAACGTGCGACCATTTTGTGGGATTTACTGGTTCGCTGCGGCTCGGGCAACTCCTGCGGACAAGCATTAATAGAGTAGGGAAACTGGGGAGATATAACGTGCACGGCCCTCCCACAAATGCAAAACGTGGCACTCCACCGGCAGGGGCCGGCTTACGATTACTGAGATAACTGGACAGCCCGTAAATAATCCCTGGTCAGTACAGTAGCAGTGCTTGCGGGAGCGAAAAGCTCGGGGTTGGAGGGTGTGGTACTGTGTTGGCTGCAGTAGCCTTCTACTGGTTCCCGGAGGCCGCTATACTGTGCGGTGGCTTGCTGATCCGCTCCTTCGTCTGACCAAAGTCCGTTCTGGGCATCAGAGACACCTAACTGAGCTTGCTTGCAGGCTGGCCAGACGTGGCAAGAAAGGTCTAGGTGAATATTGTGCTTGCTGTCCAGATGCCACTCGTGCAGCGGCCCGAGGCAGACGGCGGGAGCAAACTGGCGAAGAAGCCGTCATCCTATCGGCCACTATGCTGAGTGGCGCGTGCTGCGCCGCATGTAGTGTGACCTATCGATTTCTCGCTTATTGTGCTATTATTGGAGGTTCGCCTGCCCTAAATCTGCATGTTTTGGGCCCTTTGGCAGGTTGGGGTTGCATCGCGCGCTGGATTGGGAAATGTGACTGGACTCGGAGGTTCACGATTCTTGCATGGTTCAATTAGGCCCCCTCCACCAAGTTCATCCTGCCCGACGGATGCGCTGGGGTGTCACGTTGGGGGAGGGGAGAGGGCTGGAAATGGGGGTCGCCATCTTTTCGGTGACTCCGCAGGCGCTGGTCGATTGTTCAACACCAGGGGCTCGATGATCAATCGACGGATCATTTCGGTCGCTGAGGTGTGCAATTCGCGGAATAGCATGATTACCCCTCACGATAGTGCTTAGTGGCTTGTGTGCTCGAATTCATCTTTCCAAATGTCATTCAACCAACGCTAATTCGCTGATTTGGTCGCCGCGAGGAACAGGCAATGAGTGATTAGAAAACACGCGAGTATCTGATATCAACAATCGTTGCAGCAGCGCTAATCATGAGGAGACCATTCTTCCGATTCACGGAATGCAGCGGGGATTGCCGGAAGAAACCACAGCAGAGGATTGCCAACATGAATCGTGGATACGGGATCGAGAGGGTTACATGCCGGCAACAAGTTGTCCGGATATGGATGGTTTATGTCATAGATGACCACTGCTAAAGGATCGCTGACCTTTGTCTCCTCCATTTGAGTTGATAATAACATGAGATTGAAATTCATCAGCATGGCTGACCTGGTTTTTGGTAGGTCGCAGCGCATGGCCCCCTGTCCTTTTGCATGTGCTCAACCGCCTACCGACCTGCATCGATTCCTGCGGCGCAGTATCTATCCTACCCGTCGAGGTACGGAGGAGATTCAGTAGACGATTGAGTATGTAGTCTCACATCCATGGTTCGGTTCAGACCACTGTCGCAATGTTTCTATCTATTGGCCTCCTCTGATGCCTGCCTCGAAGAACTTCCTTCCACCCACCAACGACCAGAGTTATTCTTTTCGGTACCATGGGAGTGGTAATGCTACGAAATATGAAAAAATTGATAACTGGAAACTCCTCGTCTTATGCTTGGAGAACTTGCGGGCATCCAAGCCGGCGGGTACAAGATGTTGAAGACAACTCGCCCGCAACCAAGCCTTTGGGACAACAAATCTCCTTTCAGAGCCATTAGTTGTTTGCAAGGACGGTTAAGCTCGAGCTGCACATGTTGAGAAAGATCATGGCAAGACAGGGTTACCTCGACTTGAGGACCGACTCGAAGCTCACCAAGGCCCTAGACGCGACTTCGAGTCAAGGTGCCTCGGTCTTTTCGTAGGAATGACATTTGTCTCAGACCCTACCGTCAGCCTACTCCACGTTTTGCCCTTTTCGTCAATGTGTGTTTCAGCAATCTTGTCTTGCCACGAGGCGACGGAGCGGTGTAGCTTTGGGCCACAGCTCCAAGCCACTCATGCAAGCCCAGGCGGCAGTGCTTACTACCCGATTCTACAAGCGCTTCTTGAGCCCACTATCTTTACATGTGATAGGCTGGCTTGCCGTTTCGTAGCGGTGTAGCCGCGGGTTGTGATTGAAGCCACTCGTAAAGAGCAAACAGGCAGCTGCAGTGGTCAGACATTACACCGCGCATTTGGCATCTCAGGCTTCCGCCTACTCGATACCACTGCTCCTTGAGAGTTGCATGACCCAGCTCTTGGTGGGCCATGAAATCTTTGAGCTGGGTGGCCTTGGGCTTTGTAATCAATGAGATTGGTTTCGCTAGTGTACCTCAAGGTCGGGATATGCTGGTGCAGAGCACGTCGTGGCAACGTGGAATGGGACAAAAGTTGGGCTGGTTCACAAGTGGAAGCTGTTGCTGCAGGCCGCTGGCAGCCCACACTATTTGTCCTTGTCTGTTAACCTAGGCCAGGGATATCTGAATCTGAATCTGCGCCTACGGATTTGATGATCATGCTCAGTTGCCATACCCGCTTGGCACTCCTAGAATTCGTGTCTGATGCGAACTCGCTTTCAACTACGTGACCCGATCGAGATCACTTACACAGTCAGACGTCGGACCCAACGCGGTGATGCTGAGGCTCTTGCATTCAAGGCACGGCAAGATAGATGACCTATACGGCCTGTTTGTCACCGCGGTTTCGGTCACGGCGATTGGAGGCGATCGCATCATTCGTATTAATCAGATAGGCTTTAAGATAGCGATGATTGTTCCTAGTAGTCTCGTCGACTTTCCTGAAGTGCTTACTGATATACCTCTTCTGTGGCATTCGGAACGTTCACTGACGCCAACCTCATGATGTGCAAGTGATGAGGTAACGAGGAAAGCATTGCGGATCTGACGGCTATTCTAGCGTTCGAAGCGGTCTTACCATAATCCATCCCTTGTGCAAGATACTATCCTTGGCGGAGGCAACGAAGTCTCCGTGACCTTAAGACAAAACGAACAGGATACATTAAAAATGTCGTAATATCTTGCATTTAAATTCAAAAGTATCATAATAGCGAGGCGGGATACTAAATTCTTCCAAAAAATAAACGTAAGTTACTAACAATTACTACTCAACGAAATATTCCGCTTTGGCTTTATGAGCGGCGAGTGAATCTGGATATCTAGATAATCATCGCCCTAAGCACATAGCCATAGATCAGCATTTGATCCTCGCCCTGTAAAGACGGTGCATCAGCAAGCAGACTCTCTGCCAACTACTTTCTTGTTCCCTGCCGTCAGAGTCTCCCAGCATTAACTTCCCGACTATGTAGCTCACATTAGAACAGACTTTCTCCTAGCTCTTACGGCTTACGGCACGCAAGTTCTCCAAAAACGCTTCAAATGCCTCAGGGTGGGCTTCCCGCAAGTCGAGAACAGCTGTACGTAAGTCAATCGCATCAGAAGCCATAGCATCTGTCATGCGTACATTAAATGGCGGCCTCTCACCACTGCTCCCCTGGGCCACGATAGCTTCAACAACCTGTCTGGGCGATAGCGTGGGGTCTGGCTCTACGCCCGCAGGGGAAAGACGACTCATGATGCCATCGTACATCGTCTTGACGTCACGGTCCGTCAAGCCACCCAGGCCCGGGATGTACGAAGCGACGAAACGGCCGCCGATGCCCCCACCTATGCCCCCAAGAACCGCGCCCACGGTCGCACCGACAGGCCCAAGCCAAGCCCCCATCAGACTGCCAGCTGTCGCGCCGGCCCACGCCGACGCCCCATCGACAACGTTATTCCCAAGGCCCTTGCCAAAACGTGCCCAATCCCCGGTTGAAGCGAGACTGACAACTCCAACGGCCGACCCTACAAGCACACCAAGGACAATATCATTGCCGAGAAGGGGGTGGTTAATCCATGACGAGAGCCCACTGACAGCGCCGCCTTGAAGCCCGCCGATGCCGATGTTGAGCAAGTATTGCTGGACGTGCCCATCAAATAGGCATTTAATATCGAAGACGGCTGTCAACGCCGCGCTCTGCCATGCGCCGTTGATCAAGGCCGCCTTGACCGCCTCACGCGTCAGTGAGGTCCGTAGAACGTCTTGAATTTTGCCGGCGTTAGCCAGAAGATCGGCCTCCTCCTTGGGAATACCCAACTTTGCGGCTGCTTGAAGCAGCTTGTCAATCCTGTTGACGGCTCCTTCCACAGTGCGTCCGCATCGAATTCCGGATGTTTATACTGCTCGTTCGTCGGCGGTCGTACAAGATTGATCCCGATGCGTGCCTGGGTGCCGTCTTCATAGGTGTGGGACGACTTCGTACTGCCATTCGGTATGCAGCCAGTCCTGGCCCGGCTTATACTTCCTCAACATGAGCTCTAGTTGCACCTCTGGGGATTTCCAAATCCTAACGACTTCCTGCACAGTTCTTGCAGAAACTGGAGGGGACTTAAAAGCCACTGGAGGGGGCTTGCAAGCCAAACTCCATGCGTTTCTAATATCATTCTGCGGCAGTAACGTAATCAGCTCCATCATCTCGACAATCATCTTGTCGCCCATCTTTCTTTGATCTTGATCAGCACTCCTGAATCGTTAGCCTTGCGACTTGCACTGCAAAATGTAGCGAATAGAGATGGGCAATGTGACGAGGTCAAAAGCATGAAAGTTCGTGGAGGTCAGAGTCAAAAGCGCAGAGAACAGGTGGAATGGGTAAATATGACACCCCTTCCCGAATTGCATGTTCCTTCACTCGATGGGATTGGTTGGTTGGCTGGTTATCTTCTTTGACATGGCTCCATGCAACGCGGCGCATGCCGCCTCCCTGTATCGAAGCCCAACGCCTTACCAGCACCAATTTCTTGGCATTAAGTGCCCTTTCTACAAGTACATTGTGTTGTAGACCTTTTCCAGTTGCGGTACGAAGAATCAGCGGCTCCGAACTCCAATGGCCAGTATATGGTAGCGAATACGTTGTATAGGCCGCTGGCCGCCCCCTGGGGTATGTAGATGGGCAGTCCTTTGTGGGGGGCTAGGCGGATAAAGCCTCCAGACATGTCACCTGCAAGTTAACCCCCAAACACCTTCATAGGCTCAAAATGCCATGGTATGTGATTGGGTGGTGTGGCCCATCATAGCATCTGTTTCCACCCACCTGTTGTTTCTAGCCCTGGGGCGGATTTCGCTGTAGGTATTACGAACATACACCACCTTTGGGCAACTGATGCAAGTGACTATTACTAAATTTTGTGAATCTGTCGCCGCCTTCGGACCAGTCACAGGCATTTCAATTCGTCCGTTTCGCCTTCGTCTAGTGTAACGCGGCGACAATTCTGCACCGTCACTCGAATCCTTCTTCCATCAAGCCACCGGCTTTCAGATGCAACGCCTCCAGATAAGGATAAGGCGTTTCTTGGAATTGAGCAACCCCGATGTCACGGCATCATTTAGACGACAGACGATAACAGCCCACCTGAGTGTTGTGGAGGAGTCTCAGAAACGAACACTTGGGGATAATGCGCAAATCAGCACAGCCTTTCTGACCTACATGTTTCTCCTCGAGAACTGTCTCGAAAGCACACATGATCTGGGTCGCGAGGCCACGATGGGAGACCCAGTTATGTAATGGGTACTTTCAGAGCAATCGCTCAGAGGAAACCCGGCTGGTCTTGTAGCATCTCGAGCGTTTCGCGAACGTTGTTTCGAGCGCTTCACTATGCGGTTGACACGAACGAGATCTGCGGGCTTTCATGAGGTGGCGGCTACGGTACTGACATCTCTTCGTCCATCGGCGAGAGCTGTTGTTGTTTTGCCAGGTTATTTCAAAGGGGAGCGCAGACGATGAAAGTGGTGATAAAGATGGCGAAGAATATGGTAGAAGAACATGAGGGAGAGGATAGTGCTGACAATGGCGACGAAAGCACGGAAGATGAGGGACGCGTTGGAGCAGGAGGAGGGAGGGCAAACGGCTTCAACAATGCCGATAATCTTGATGGTGATGATTATGACGAGTTACCTTGATACAAACGTCTCACTCGTGTTTCTTCCTGGCGGAATTTGTTTTCCCGTCCTGAGCTCCGAGCTGTGACTTGCATAGTCGCATGGATCTTGGGCAGTATTATCCACAGAATAACACATCTCAACAAAGTGATGAAAGCATCCACGGATCATTTCCCATTAAGACAGTGCCGTACCCACTGCAGACTCCATATTTGTTGGTGGAAAAAAAGAAGCGCTCGGCCTAGAGATCCTCATCGCTTTTGATACTTGAAGAGTAACGATCGACAGTCAGCAGGGCCTGCCCAGCAGAAGGCTGCAGCCAATTCAAGATGTCTCGCATAACTTGCTGAAGAGCAGGAAAACCCCCGTCAATTAGGATGGATCTGGTAGAAAAGTCCCATCAATTAGAATGGACCTGGTACGGCGATCGGAAAGAGTGAAATCGTATTCTGCAATGGAATGGGTCTTTCTATTGCCCCATGATGGATCAAGAGGTTCCTTGGTGGCCTTATAGTGAGGTCATTCTGCTTTATTGCCGCCAGAGTGCCATCTCCGAGGGAGCCGGTGCGCCGGGGAAGAGAACGCGAGGCCCCCCAATCATATTGATAATGCTGGCCCAAAACGGTACAAAGCGGCAAGGGGGTGGTAGCCGCGTGCGGGTGACGGGTACTGTCTGTGAGGCAAATGATGCTGGGCCTTCAAGGAGCGAGAGTCTCCGTACATACACGTCACCAGACCCTCATGTCTGGCATGATTTACTTCTTGTACATTGATCACTGGTAATGGAGTCTATTTTTGATGCGAGGACAGACGAAGCGGATCAGTTCTTCAAGATGGGTCTTATGCGGCTCACTCTCCCCAAGGCTGAGCACTATTCGCATGGTAACCACAGATGCTCAAGTCTGTGTCATAGCCTAAGCCACGTGTCGGATATGCTTCCATAACCTGTTCATGTCCACGTAACCGGGTCTACCTCGCCCGAGAGGCAAACCAAACGCCGAGGTCACTCAGCCTCAGCCCATGTCCAGCGGCTCTCCACGTCGACTTTGTACGAAACGCGGTTCGGGGCGTTCGACAGGCACAGGGCGCCGAAATAGGAAGTGATCCGACCCTTTAAATGAGCAGTGAGCCCCTCCCCCACCTTTATTTTGTGGTGAGTTGTCTGCAGTAGACATGTTTCTCAGCGAGCATAGGCCCCCCTTTCGGTATATCCCTGTCAGTTGGAGACTGTCATGTGGGTATTTCGGGCTATCGCCGAAGGAAAAACCATGGCTTTATTTTCCGGGCATAATTTTCCATCATTTGCTGCAGCCCACCAGCAGAGCAAGCAAGTTTCAGTTGTCTCCTGATCTAATAAGTGGAGGGAAGTGTGTGGGGTATTGGTCGCTCACTGCGGCGTGAGAGGGGACGTTCAGGTTGGGCGCAAGATGAAACAGCGGTCCTGTAAACCGTGGGCTCACAGCACAGTTGTTCGGGAGACGACTCTAACTTGCCCAAGGGTAATATCGCAAGGCGATTGAGCCGTCGGATCTAGCTCCCAGTCGCAATCTCTGGGCTGCCGTCACGGTCGTCGACGATATAAACATGGCCATGTCGCTCCGTTGAACAAGTTTAGAGAATCATCCTCCACCAGCTTCCTTCTCTTCCTTCTCTACTACTTGTACAAACTAGTCAATTCGCCATCCGTTGATCGGTGCCCCTTCTTCTGCAAACCACCACCACCACAACAACCACTCAACCTCTCAAGATGCACTCCTCTGCCACTATCCTTTCCCTTGCCGCCGCCCTGCCGGCGGCCATGGCCTGCCTCGGCTACGAGGGCGGTGTTCCCACTCCCACAGACACCATCAGCCTCAGCGAGCCCCGTTATATCCAGCCCGGCGAGGTCTTCGACGCCGGCTGGGCCAGGTACGACCGTGGCGTCCCCTGCGGTGGTCAGAGTGAGGGCGGCGAGGCCGACACCGTCTTCGTGCTCGAGGATGGTGCCACTCTGCGCAACGTCATCATCGGCGCCGACCAGGGCGAGGGTGTGTACTGCCTCGGCTCCTGCACCCTCGAGTTTGTCTGGTTTGAGGACGTCTGCGAGGATGCCATCTCCATCAAGGGTGATGGCACAGCCAACATCATCGGTGGCGGTGCCTACCACGCCTCTGACAAGGTCATCCAGCACAACGGCTGCGGCCACGTCAACATCATCAACTTCTACGCCAACGACTACGGCAAGGTCTACCGCTCTTGCGGTAACTGCTCTGGAAACTGCGCTCGCACTGTTCACATGGAGGGCACCACTGCTGTTGACGGTGGTGAGCTCATGGGCATCAACACCAACCTGGGCGACAAGGTCAGTCACATAACCAACACATTTCAGCGACGACAAAAACTAACGTGCATTTCATAGGCCACCTACTCCAACAACTGCTACCCCAAGACCCAGTGCCAGGCCTACGAGGGCTGCGACAAGGCCAACGGCGACTGCGAGCCCGAGAAGGCCGGTCTCTGCTAAACGTTTCGACCTTGATGGCTTGATGGGTGGATTGTGTAAGGGGCTCCCGTCAGCACATTTGATCTGACGCGGGTTATTGGATTGCATGTATATACTTCTTTGCCCGGCTTCAGCTGTGGCCTGGTACATTTGCAGAAACGAATTGACTGGTTCAGTGCGCATTTGGTCTGGCACTTGCCAGACCGTTTCAACAGCCGGGACTTATTTGTGACGACTGCTTCTGATACCTCTTTTCCTGCTTGTGAAGTTGGAATTCTTCAATTGAGCAGAAGACGGAAGCAAACAGCCCCTTGGAGTCCTTAGGAGCATGGCATCTACTGCTTGCGTACGGTCACCAATCCGATTGTCGAAATTTGATTTGCATCAGGATAACGCAGCTTCTTGAGGGCGATTATGTAGACCACCTACAATGTTTTCGAGTAAGAGGTCGAAAGTGCGAGGAATCGTTTGAAAATCATAACTATAGACGTAGAATCCCAACGCCGGCATCATGAAGTGCATATCAAGGGTGAAACGACGCCTCAAAATCCAACCCTAGCAGTACGAGTCCAATAGTAGTCTCCACGAATTTTGCGAGTTCTCAGTGCCCATGATTTTCTCAAGAGAAAATGCTACTGATAGCCTTCGCTGTCGCTAGTTGGGCTTACGACGAGATCCGGCTGGCGACTGTAGTTGCCATGGGTATAAACAATGCACGTTCAATATTCTCTGCCGCTCACGAGAGATCTCATTGGTAGTCTGAAAAAGCTTCAGAGCGGCCTAAAAATATATGCCGAACCCGGGAGAATCTGGGGTTAGAATCTCCTTAGGTCCGATTATCAAAGGCCACGATCTTCATACATGACTATATTTGGTGATGTCTTTCCATCCATGCTAACGCAGTGGATCGAACATCGCTAACCAGAGTACAAGATATGAATCACATCTTCAAAGAGCTTGATGAAGTTCCTGTTCCACTGGCGAATTGAATAATTATCTGCAAGGTCTACCACACAGACATCAACTTGAATAGCCGTGTCTGGGACTTATGTGGAACCCCGGTAGAATGTTTGCCACTCATCATCATGATGAGCAGAAGTTACTAAAAGCAAATGGTAGTAGTAACTTACTTGACTCTCCCCTACTTGTACAATGTAAATACTTGATGATTAAAAGCCCCGGAAAGCCCGCCCGACATCTTCTTGAGATAGAAACTGCTAAAATATCAGTGATTATCGATCACCTCGCCACTTTTAAACGGATCATCTTCGAAGCCACTGCTCATTTGGACCGTAATACCTAGCCGGAGACTTGATTGGCAGCCGTAAGGGCTGTCAAGCAACAGAGGCTATACGGAAATTGAACCAAAACATTAAAGTCGACGGAACTAAGTTTCGTCGGGAAAGAAGCGAAGACGAATCGAGGCGGAATATCAGACTCACATGGGTAAGTGCAAACACCTTTGTTCCTTAATGAGGTCCCCGATCGATTTAGGACCTCCCAATGTCTGTGTTCACAGCAGAGCTACTTCTGATGCTACATCGGGTTGGCAAAAGCATAGTACTGGATTTCTACTGCGGTTGGCACAACGTGAAATGGGAATTAGGCCGGGGTCCAGAACACCCCCCGCAAAGTTCAATTCATCAGCTTATACCCCATTCAAATCCAAGTTCATGATGTACTTCGGGAGGCCTTGAATCAAGATTTACTAGAAGGCATTCGCGAGTGACGTTAAGAAGTTATCTACAAGCTCTTCGAGGCAATCTTTTGGCAACTAGACCCACTGCGACTGCTTATGTCTCGTTGATGGCGTATCAGAGTTCGAGACTGAAAATTATATAAAGAAATTAGACTGATGTTCTTGCACCAAACCTGATAACCCGAACTCGCTGCTGAGCACCTGTGCCATTTCCTCCCAGTCCAACCAGCGGAATTGCGCTTCACCACAAACTATGAGCCATACCCTTGGATCTACCTCCAACGAGCTCGTCTCGCATACTCGTACCTATCCTCGGAGTACTCGTCCCATTCCGACCTCATCTCATGCGCAATGACGGAGCTGGTTGTTCCCTGACGCGAATCCCTCTGTCCCTCGAAACGAAGATCCATGTAATCAATCTTCCCCTGGACATAGCCATTGCCAAGAAAGCGGATTGAGCCAGAATTATCATTGCCATACATAATGAGTCCGTCCTCCTGACGACCTCGCCAAACGCAGCGAACTGGCTCGTGGGACGACTGCCGCGGTCTTTCATCAAAGAGCATGACGCCCTCTACAATCCCCAAGTCGAACTTCGCCCATAGCCTGTTGCCTTCCAAGGTGAGGGTGAGCTCAAAGTTGTTACCCACGTGAGGCCATTGCGAGAGTATGTTATCGGAGATGATTCTGTAGGTGCCATTCAGTAGGCCGAGAGGAGCCAGGTCCCGTGGCTTCTCGTCGTCATAGCCGTCTTCGTCTTTGACGTTGTCACTGTCGGTGTCAGTATCGTAATAGTCCATGTAGTCGGCTTCGATAGCCGATCCTATGGATTTCTCTCGTGGAGCCGACGAAGATGAAGAGGCGATACGACCCCGTGCTGCCCATGCACCACTACGTCGTGCCGTTTGCTTCGTTCGTGGACGGGGAAACTCAGCTGCCACAGTGGTGGAGGAAGCACGGCTTGGGCCTTGGGCAATTCCGCCTCGACGAGCTTTTCCAATTCCTCGGGAAGGGCCTGCCTCCGTAGCGGTTAGGGCAGCGTCTTGTCGAGCTGGCTCTGTCGACTTTTTGGGCGTCTGATTTTTCACGGATTCCGTCTTGGCAGACTTGGGGGCTCCTTTTTTGTCTTTTGGGCGAGCAGATGCCTTCTTTTCAGGCTTGGTAGTGGCCGCCTTGTTCTTGCTTGCAGTCGAGGCTGGATTCTTCCCCTTGCTGGCAGCTGTGGTTGTGGTGACGGTAGTCGTAGTAGTGGGTGTGCTTGTAGTCTTTAATTTCTTGGTTGAGCTGGCAGTTACATCGGCTTTTCTCTTGACACCAGTGGTATTCTTAGCAACAGCCTCTTTCGAGGCTTTCTTGGCATCACGGTCTTTCTTGGTCCACTCCTTCTTCAACTCTCCTTCCAGTTTGGTGATGTTGGCTGGGACGCTCAGGTTGCCTCCCTTGACGGCATCATAGAGACGCATGCGAGCGACGGCCTTGGTCTTGGAAGCTCGGAGGCCATAGTGGATGAGCTGTGCTTCAAACCAATGGGCGGGGTGGTCCTTGTCGCTGCCGGTGGAAAAGTGCGACTGCAGCTCGACGGCAGTGGCGCGGCGATGCTGGTTGGAGCCCGAGGCGTGGGCGAAGAGCTCGCCATTGATGAAGGAGAAGCCGTCCCTGGTTGCGGCCGGCGTAGAACCGGACACGGGAAGCGCCGCTGGCTTGGGCATGGTGACTGAGGTCCTCACGCGCGAAAGTGAAGGGAATGGGTTGCTGTTTGATTAAGCATGGGCTTTGGGTATCAGAGGACGTGACGATGGCTAAGCACTAGGCCCAGAGTGGTTAGCCGGAGCTGAAGCTTGTCGCTGTGCTGGGTGGTTGGGTTCGATTGTGGCCTACCCTGTGCCTCAGACGAGCTATTCTTAATCATGACAACATTATCAGTGCGATCAGATCGAGGCATAGATATTTCTGCATACATGCATTTTTCTTGGCCTAATTTATTGGAGGACGAGAGAGAATGTGCTAGGCATTGTTCCTCTCCAAGCTTGCCATGGAACCACTGCACGAATTGAGATGCATTGTTGAAGCGATGTTTTCTAGTCGAGATCCATTTTGTGCCAGCTCCCTTGCAAGAGGGAAAATGAGAGTCAAACACGTTGTTCAAAAAAAAAAAAAAAAAAAAAAAAGAAACGGCGAACGGCAGAATGATAGGACAGGAGTGTCGCCGTCTGCTTTTTTGCTCTCCACCAGCGCCTACAGCAATGGATGATGCTTTCATCTTGCTCTAGACGCTCCCTGCAGGCTACCAGTCGTCCCATAGTACAAATATACCAGTGTTTGCGACTGTGTTCCCTGGCCGTATCCGTCCCACAAAGCATGAAAATCCACAGCCGACAGAGCGCATCGCCTGTTTATTCGACTTGCGGTGCACCTGTCTCGTCCATTGGCCGGACCAGCACGATCATTTGCAATGGTCATGTGACCCACACACAGCGAAGTATGCAGCAGCCCTCCGAGCACCGTTTTGGAATTATATTCACTAATAACTCAATCCGCCTCCAACAAGAGATGGAGCTCCCCAGCTCCCCTTCTCCGGTCTGGTGGTCTAGTGGTATGATTCTCGCTTAGGGACAACCCTGAAGCAATAGCCTGCGAGAGGTCCCGTGTTCAATCCACGGCCAGACCCTTCATTTTGCCGTTTTGCCGTTTTGGCTGCTAGATCTTTTGCGTTGCTGGTGGGGATATTGGCGATGCACCGGCCGGGGTGGGGCGTGCTAATGCTGGAAAGGCGTAATCTGACCGACAGGAGCTTGTTACGTAATTGGAAAAGCCTTAGCCAGGCGTACTGACTCACCTCCATGTGATACGGGATGGATTATGTGCAAGGCTCCTTGCGATCAGCGACCCTTGCTTGGTTTACCTTTCTTTTGGTTCTTCTGAAGAGCCGTGGCACATATACAAATACGCCCGCTTACTTCAATATCTTCAAGCTGCATCCGTCGTAATGCAGATCTGGATCCCCTCAAAGTCGCCTATCAACTACATTGAGGCAAATAGGCGCTGACGAAGGCGAACCTGTGTTGGAGGTCAATCGGCTGATTCAAAAACTCCGGCTCAACAGATCTCCGACATCTTCTTCTAATGATAGTAGCCGCCGACTTATTAATAAACGTACCCTGGTATATTGCATATGTTGTCTAAGTCGAGCGTTCTTGTACATTGCCTATTGACCTGTCGTTGAGTTCTTGAATGCTCTAGGAAAACGACTAACAATCTTAGGAGCCACCCATGATCTTGGAATATTAATAGGCAAAGTCCGGTAATTCACAAGAGGAGACATTAGACAACGGAACATCCATAGCGCAGGCATTTACAAGTGTCACTAATGCCAAGACTCGCGTTGCAGAGAGCTCTTTCATATGTTAATGCCTTGGAGTCAAATTCCTTAGATGACACGGGTGTAGCGATCGGCCCCAGCGTGGACGAGGCAGAACAACACAACAAAGCAGGTTTCAACGTCACTGTAAGTGAAGTACCTGATAGAATACTGCCATGCAAGACGTGTTGTTCTCGTCAGCTACGGCAGTGGAGTAGCGATATTAGCACTTTTGTCTGTCTTCATCGGGCATTGCAAGGTCAGGCATCGGGTAGTCCTCATCTCGGCCAACATCAAATGTGCATGCGGCTGGCTTGGTGTAAAGCATCCGAGACTAAAATTTCTACACATTTCTGCTTTGGCTTTAGATTCAGACGAGAGGAGAATATGTCCAGCTTCACTAGAGGAGATGCTGTTTCTGAACGATTAGCTCGAAGTTCACGCACAACCAAAGCAGACAAGGTTTGAAAGGTTACTGCGATTAGAGAAATTAAATATTTGCAATCCTTTACCCACATCTTTTCTTCGAGTATTTGTGAAGCTACCTATGAAGGATAGTATGCTTTGTAGACTTGCAAAGCGCTTTCTATACATTGAACCAGACCCAATAGCGTCGTAATGAGTAGAACCAGTGCAGCAACCCAGAACGTGTACCACTGAGGACCATTCCTTCGATCAAACCACCACTGGCTCAAAGTAGCGGGCGTTGAGTCATCATAAATCTGCTTTAGAACCACCAGCCGATCTCTCCAGTAGTGGAATTGCTCAACCTGCCGCTGGTTGGCCTGCAGAGTTCCGCAGCGCACTACGCGATCGTCCGCCTCGCAATGCGTTTCCTGAACGTGCAGTTGGCAGAACTTCTTGAACCATTTTTGTTCCTCGCGAGTTGACCGATTCGATGACTCAAACAAAGCTTGCGGGAATGACAGGGCCAGAGTATGAAGCGTCTCGTCAACAAGTTCTTTGGGCAATATGGATATGCATAGACGATGAGCATCGTCGCGTGTGCTTGACGTGAAGAAAGTCTTTCACTCACTCTGAAGTTTGCAGCTCCAGAAAATAGACGTGATGGAAAATTAGCAGGTTCTGTCGTCATTAACAAGTAGGAAATGGTCGGCAAGACTGTCGGTAAACCGCAGGGTGATGCCACCAATCTTCTCTATCGTCCAAGCGTTGAAGTTCTTTGGTAGTCTGACTGCGTCATTGAGGGTGTGTGTAGACTGAAAACTGCTGCAGACCAAATCTTTCAGACTCTCGTCACGACATCATTCCAGGTATTGACAAGTATTTGCCTCGTGAGGCACGCGGCCGACGCTGCACATGATCAGCAACCTGGCGGCGAGATTTGCCGCGTTTTCCACGGAGGTATGGTCGAGGATGTCGATAGAGCTACCGACTCACTGGCGGAGTGAGAGAATGTCCTTCCTGGATGCACCAGTCTTCAAAATTCCTACAACATCTTTGATCACATCGAGATTTTCTTGCACGCTGCTTTCGGCTTTGGCGAAGTAGCCGCATTGAATACGAAAGTAGTCAAGATAAGGCTTTTTGCGAAGACACGACGCCAGGTCGCCGTTCAGCAATCGGTCAGAACTTTGCCGGGTGCCCCAGAGTAGTGTAAAGAGCGTATCAGCAGTTGCTGGTACCCGAATCATATCTGCCATGCTCGCCCAACATTGTGCTTCGACTTGGAGACTCTTGTCTAATGTGATGGCCGCAGGATTGTTTCGAAGCTGTCATATAACACAATTCCTCGGGTAATGAGAAGATCCTGGGTCTTGACTTACCCCCCAAGGTTGGTTATGCCACCCTCCTAGCGACAAGTATCAAGGCGCCTCGAGTATGCCTTGTGAAGCTCCAACGACCATGATAAAGTGCACTTATCCTTTCATTTGCCGGAAATATGTTATGCTAGACAAGGATTTAGCGACATGTTCCCTGTTTTCTTTGATTTTTAGGGGGCTGAGCTGCTCAAAGTGCGAAATGTCTGCGTTGGGGCTTGGGGCTGACAGCCTGATTGGGCCAAACGTACGTCCGTATGATGATATAATATGCCTTTTTCCAATTGAACACCTGGGTAAGATTTACAGGGATATCTGGTGCACGTATCTATCAATCAGGCTGTGGTGGCAAATGTGCAAGGCCTATTTGACAATAAGCAACGAGATTTGGTGCCTCCAATCTTGTTCTTCCTCTTCTTCCTCTTCCTCCTCTTCTGCTTCTTCCTCTTCCTTGCAGAAATGCGGGATTGCCGCGTTACTTGTGACACCTGCACATGCCTCACTCTCAACATCTTGCGGTGTTCACTACGGTTCAGCGCCTATTTCTGCATCATCGATTCATACACAATCCAACTGTATCTGTGACGTTGCCGATCACTCTCGTTTTTTTACTTGAAGCCATGGCCACGAGCCTGAATTTGCTGGTACCAGTCCCCGACGGTGGGAGGCCTGTGCCGCCACCCAGTCCACCTGATTACTACGGCAGTCTCCTCTCTGTGCCTCAACTTAGACGACATCTGTCGCCAGAGGCGGCTTTCGTGTCCACAAACTCAGCTAGCAACTTCCTGTGACAGTGATCCAAGCAATCGCCCTGGCCAAACCCTGCTGCATCTATCGGTCTCCTCATTGACACAAGCTCGAAGAACATGGGCAGGAACAAAGCTTGGCACGCTCAAGGTCCTGCGCAAGATACTTTCGAATCCTATCTCCGCCTCGATCTCGAATGCTCATTGATGAACTCCGGTATTGTCCAGAGAGCAACATTATTCTTGCGAGCCTATATGATTGGGCCTACGGAAGAGAAGGCAGATCCCACTGTGATGGTCTGCTGCATCAACAGAAACACTCGAGATGAGGCGAAGCGTCACGCGCGGAGGAGCCGCCTAGTGGAACAAAAAAGGCTTTGCGCTCGGCCGAAGCGCCCTTCTTCTGGAAACTAAAGCACCACTCATCAAGTGCATGATGCGTAGCCCATCAACTTCCACTCGATACCACCAGAAAAGACTTGGAAGAAGTTTGCTACTCGTTGACTTCGGCAATCGTGTCGCTACTGGAGGTGTCGTGATTTCTGTAGGCGGCGCAAACTACCAGCTTACTGTACACTTAAAGATGCTGTGGAGGATAGTGATGACAACTTCCTGGAAGAAGGTTTTGACCAAATCTTTCTGGACGACGTCGAGGACGAAAATATCAGTGGCAGCGACAACGAACTCCAAATCCATCGAGAATCCGGCGACAAGTCGGTTATGGAGGACGCAACATATCCGTCGACAAACAACAAAGGTGACGATAGTCCATCAAACCTTCAAAGCAGCCCAAGTTTAGCTTGTAAGGATGACTTACCACCACTGAGACCACTCGAAATTCCACATGCATCACGTTCGTTGATGGTATACGTCGAGCAAGTCTCATACACCATCAGTCCGAACTACAATCTTGACTACCTTCTCATTGCTATGAACACGGCAGGCACAATGGAAAAGATCCTGTTCTCACCTTACCACCTATTGAATATCCGGAATGACGCAAGAGAAAAAGCGCCGAAGGTGGAAAAATCTCTCGAGATCCGACAGCTAGGCGAGATTGGACAGTCGGTCACACATGTGTACACCGTAACTTCAAACGGCCCTGTCTCTGGTGTACTTCTACCTAGCACGACATCGTCCTTTGCACCTGGTGGTGGCGATGTGCGAAGGATGTACGCCGTGGAACTCGAGGTGCCTATGGAAAAGGGCAATTGCGGCAGCGCCGTGATAGACGCCATTATTGGTCACTTGTATGGACATATCGTTCTTGGAACCCCTAGGACATCTCTGGCATACATCATTTCTGCTTCAGATGTTTTCAAAGATATCCGGGACAGAACTGGTATGGAGGTTTCACTAAGTACGCAAACTCATCTTTGGGACACAGAAACAATTTCCGATGAGGACGTACCAGCGTACTTCGTTGATTCTTCCGACAGAGACTTTCTAGAGTCTGATATTTCCAAAAGCCTACCATTCCTGGTTCCTGGTCCCACCATTGGTAGAGGTCCGAGGGGGGAACAAATTGCGCCGGCACATGGCTAAAGAGGATACCGGCATCGGTCAACGCTCTGTCTAAAGAGATTCTAAAAGCTTTGGTATTCCCTCGACCTCGAGCCTTTCAACCATCGGCAAATTGCCAATCCTGCTTGTCAAGGAAGGAATGTAAGGCTAACTACAAAGCGGTCGCCCATCTTCAACGCACACGTTTCAAGCCAAGAGACTGAAGAATTTTAAGCCAAGTTCCGAACCATCATTGCAAAGACCGTCAATCGCGCTGGTCAGAAGTCATGAAATACATCCTTCGCTCCCATCGATGGTCAAGACGCGGACCATCACATGGAAATATGTTTGGGGATTTCGGTCGAGAGGATCGACTGATGGAGGACAAGGGTGATGACTAATAATCATTGCAGGCTTGAGGTTGGAGTTGTGGTTTTGGCAATCGATACTAGGGACACTACCGTCGCATGCTCGAGGAATATTGCATGTCGATCGTAACGATCCCCTCCCGCATGTCGAGGCCACCTTCCACATCGGCAATAGCGCTGTGGTCATGCAACTGGGATGGGGCAAGTGAGGGTGACCTGTATATGACCTAGCATCATAGATGTATCCAGTTAATGCAATAGCGCACCGTAGTTCAGCTGCAGCGAGGTGCTGGCGATGATTTGTTGTCTGACATGATGGTGGCGCCCATCGCCTGATCGACTTATGCAGCGTATTCTACATTGCATGTTCCCCTTATACAGGCAACCCGCAAAGGGCTCTCTCTATCTTGAAGATTTTCCTTTCTGTGTCAAAGTGCTGTCATCATGGCAGTTGTCTCACTCCAGGCTGCCTCGTTTGCTGCCGCTGTCTCGGCAATACACTGATCGTCCTACAGATCGTGCGCTACCTCTTGTCCACCCGCCGGCCATCCAACTTCCCTCCAGCCCCCCCGACGATCCTCCAAAACGTACGGTGACATTGTCGGCCTCAAGATAGGCCCCAAGAACATTATCATCCTGTCCAACCCAGCCCACACGTACGAGTTGTTTGCCGTTCGTAGAAATAAATACTCGGGCCGCGAACTTCCTGCCGTCGTGCGGCACTACGTTGTGCCTCCCCTTGATCGGCATATGTTGTTCGAATCGTGCAACAGCTATGTCAAGCAGTACAAAGGTTCTGTGTGTCAATTCCTGGGCCCCGAGGGTATAGAGAGGCTTGCGCCTTTGCATTCTGTGCCTGGGAATGGGCTTTTGTACCGCTTGCTCAAGAAGCCAGAGTCTTGGACGAAGAGTCTCCACAAGTGGGTGTTTGACGCAGGGTTGATGGCAAGTACGTACACTAGTTACACATAGTGAGGATTGGTAACGGAAGAAAGATATTAACCTTTCCAGTTACTGGACAGAGACTCGAGGATTACGGGCCAGGCTTTGCCGAGGAGTACATACATGTCATGGATGAGTTGTAAGAGCCACCCGAGATTCTACGAGAACAACGGTACCTGAATTACCATAATAGCATGTACCTCATGGAACCCGGCAATATACCGCTCATTGATAAATTCCCATTCTTATCTTACGTGCCGTCTTTTCTAGCCAAGTGGAAGCGCACCGCAATACAGACTCAAGTCAGAACATACTCCTTATACCTTCGCAACCTCGAAATGGCGAAGCAGCGGCTTGTCAAGCGCACGGACGACATCCCAACACTACTATCCGAACTGTTTCAGCGGCGCGAAAATGACGAGAAGATGGGTCTGACAGAGAGGGACTTGGCCTTTGTAGCATGCAGTCTTTTGGATGCCGCTGTGGAAACGACCATGTCCGCCGTTGAGAGCATGCTGCTGTGCTTTCTAGCACATCCACTGGTGTTGCAACGTGCACGCCAAGAGGTGGATGATGTTGTTGGGGATGAATGCCCTCAGCTGGCCGACACGAAGCGCAGGCCGTATCTAAACGCGTGTTTGATGGAGGTGACTATGGTATTGTTGATTGTTCTGCAGCAAGACAACCTGACTCGTGTGATGTAGGTGCTGCGCTGGCGAGGACCACTGAACAACACGGTACCCCACGTCGCAACCGAGGACGACGTCTTCAAAGGCTACAAAATCCCCGCCGGCACCACCATCATCGCCCGCGCCTACGCCATGCACCAGCGCAAAGACAACTTCGACGACCCCACGGCCTTCAACCCAGACCGGTACATGGCGAGCCCCTAAGGTCTCAAGCCCACGCGACACCACAGCAGGGCCGCAAAGCGACGTATGCCTTTGGCGTGGGCCGTCGGGAGTGCCCCGGGGACGAGTTCGCCAAGATGGCGGTGCTCGTCGCATGCGCCAAGCTGCTGTGGGCGTTCGACTGGTCCTACGCCGCGGGCGAGCAGCCGGACGTCAGCTGGGAGACGGGGTATACTTCGGGGCTGACGGTGAAGCCGCGGGGCTTCCAGCCAGTAGTGCGGCCGAGGAGCGCGGGCAAGGCGCGGCGGATCGTGGTGGAGCACGACAAGTCGGTCAAATTTATGGCGGAGGCGCCGGGGTAGGCCCAGGTCGTCCTTGGGCCCCTAGAAAGGTGGGCTTGAGGGTGTAGGAGGAGGGAGTAGGTGTAGTAGTCGAGTGGCCGGATATCAATGCAGAACTTGCGGGTACACCATCGCGGCACACCACGTTTGTTTGATTGCGCTCTAGGATCTTGAGAGATGTAATCCGTAACGAGGTTTAGCCGCCGACCTATTGTCCGAAAATGTCAGGAATATTGGCTACAAAATCGATATACTTTGGTACTGCTGAGTGTAGGGTTTCGAGTGCAATGACCACGTTTGGTGCCTTGCTCTTTGCCATCCTGTCTCTTCTTTGATAAGCAGGGGTTTGGGATATACGTGCCATCTGAGCACTAGCATGGAGATGCAATAACGGTACTCTAGAGTAAAGGTGATCAGTGGCTCTTTCGACACCGAGAAAATGCTTTTGCCATCAAAGAGAAATGGGAAATGTCGTCAGGTGCTTCGGGTTGTACAGGAGTAGAAGTCGTGAAAGAAAATTGCCATGGTTCACATCGATGAATTACAAGTAATCACTTCTTTGTTAGATGTGAAAATGCTGTCTGCAGATGGGCTTCAACTGATGGGGACCGACACTTGCAACAGTTTCTTGCGCGTGTTGATTGTATGTTGGACACCATATACCTTGACCGTGTACTTTGACCCTGAGGACCCACAACGAGGGGAATAAGAGGTAATTTATTTGCTTGAAATCAATGCCTGTACATTTATGTAACAGCTGGCGCATGTATCCCTAATGATTACTGATTTGCTTCTCTCGTGAGGCTGGTGTTTGCAATTGTTTGCTATGCCTCATGATCTCGACCTACCCTGGAGCTACCTTGCTTTCATATGGTCGGCCGTTTGACAACTCAGTCTGTTTATATTCTGGATCCAACTTAATATGTTGATCGAACAACTTGATTTAGCACATTATAACTGCAGCGATGTTTGTAAAATGTTCATGATAGTGTGTAGGGCCAACGACGATGAAACTCACGCATCCCAAACATGATTCTTTACATCTTCACGATGTTTTTGTCAATGCTTCTCAGCTCGCACTTACTCCACTGACAGTTTTGTTCCCAAAATGGCAATAGACCAGTGTGTAATCATATCTGACCATACACTCCATGCATGGTTAGTAGGGCCGATGGGAAAGATGGAGAGGGGTAGGTCTAGGCTTCAGGGGAACATGTGGCCAAGCTGAGACGTTGGGGAAGAGCATGCAGCGGTCGAGGCGTGCACTGGGGTTTCTTGGCGATGCGATGCGAGGTGAGGCTGTTCCGGGGAGGTAGTGGTTTGTTTGTTGCATGGAGATCTCGTGTCAGCTTGTCAGCTTCTGACCCCAAGGAGGAAGTGTTACGATTTCGTCTATTTCCCCGAGCGGTCGAGACCGCTCATCATCATCATCATGAAAGTCATATGGCGACCAGGCAGGAAAACACGTCCCCGAAGTCATGCCGTCCGGCGTATCATCTTTCTGTCAAATCACGATACCCCGAGCCAACATCCGACGCAACAGCCCAATAGTCCCGCCGAGGCCACGCAGCTGCATCAGGAGAACGGCCGAGAGGCAGCGTCGCGACCCGGAGATCTGGGTGAGCTTCGGCCCACGGCCTGTGACAGGGCAGCTACACTGGACGAGGATGGTGGTGGCGGCGGTGGCTATGTGTAATACGACTGTGACGAGCGGTGCGTTGCCAGCTTGCCGCGGCCAAGGAAACGACCTGGAGACGACGAGTGAGAGCGTGTGCATGAGACATACGAGGACTTTGCCATGTGGCTATGGAGTCGTCGCGATGGGGTTTTCTTCCTGCATACCGCCCCAGGTTTCATCGCGGCCTCTAGATCACAAAACGGCAATGGGCGTGTGCTTCTCCCAGCCCTAGCCCCATGCGTGTAGGGGCACAAATGTGGACAAAACCATCCCTTGGAGGTTATGCTAGGAGCGGCTACGTTCGGTCTGGGTCAGGTGTGAAGCAAGGGAGAAAGCCAAAATTTGGACGAGGACGTCATGTGGCGCCGTGGCACGCCGTGATCTCGTGAGACCATTCCTTGGGACGCCTCGACGAATCCGGGGATCACACCCGTTGGTGGCTTCTGGTTAGCACCGAACCAAGGGGACAAGCGGCCGGGCACATAGCCAAAGCGAAATATTGGTTCGCGCAAAGCCCAAAGCCCTCATTTCCCATGGCATTCGTGCAACCTGCGATGCGCGAGTGCTACCGTCGTTTTGTGATGGCCTTTCCTCGGGAGGGCACATGGGGCATTCAAGGTAGGTTCAAGGTACGTCGACGGCGTAGCGTTTCGTGCAGGAGATTGAACAGCAGCGAACCGGGGCATGGGCAGGGCGGGTGGGGGCAAAAGGGCCGCGGACACATTTAAGAGTTGACGATGCAGGGATCTACGCGCCAAGGCCCGGATTCAACGTTTCTTGTGCAGAAAGTCGGTTGTGGCCTTTGACTTTGCCATGGCTTCATGCTACCTTCCTACCCCAGGGCAGTAGCGGTTAGTTTATTCTGTTGGCTTCGACAGCGCCCAGGCATGGCCACAGTGACCGGTGAAGGACATTCTGTTGGTTGAGGTGGAAGCACGCATGACTCCATCGACGGTTAAGGACAATCGTTAATGAAGAAGATGCAAATTGACAGGCTCGCTCTCCACCCACACACACTCCCCCAGAGCGAGAGACGGCTCCACAGCATCCCCGAGATTGCCATTGGGCGGCAGAGCATGGGTGGCTGCCTTGAAAAAGGCACGATCAGCAGAGGCAGACAGGGGGGAGGGGCAACAGAGGAGGGGTGTGCCGTTGGTGCCGTTGTGCCGTGCGGCCATCTAGACTGGCAGTTCAGTCCGGAGACAAAAAAGCACCAACAACAAGCAAACATCGAAACCCGGCCAAGCAACGGTAAAGGAAGAGACTGCGATAGCTGGAGACTGGTGGGCAGAAGGGGCTCACGAAAGCGACGTCCGCCTGGGCCGAAACGTCGCCTTGTCGCGTTTGCATCGCCTAGGACGCCGCTGAAGGGGATGACATGGTCACTGACGGGAGCCCCATCGCAAACCTGATGCAGCAAAACCGGCCGTTTCTTGCAGGAATCCCTTTCGGGCCGGACGAGAATTGGAAGGATGTGGGAGGAGGGGGTAGCGGCCAGAATGTGGAGATGTGGGTTGGTGGCCCGCCTCGTGACGCCTGCACAGGGCCCCCAGACAAAACCACGGCCGGATACAAGCCATGAATTATGGATGACTCAAAGATCTCTGGCTTAGCTAATTCCCGAATCAACAGAACTTACCCGTCGCCCAGGATATTGATGGGTGTGGCATTCCTGTCAATCACGCGCCATCACCGTCAAGAAAGCACGGTGGGTGGCAGTGGCGAGAAATTGGCTACCCCGGAGCCTCCTTTAGGCCAAGGCACCTCCGGCGCCAGCAAACCGAGGCCTGGAACACAGGGGAAGAAAGGTCCTTCGTGTGGCTTGGGTGGTGCGATGATCTAGCGATGCACGTGAGGGCGACGGGGCAGCAGATCGCGATAGCTTCATGGATCTCGAGCGAGGCGAGAGGGTAGGAAAGAAGCATGGAAATCTTGTTCGATGCCCAGACCGACCTAGCATCGGAGCTAGCGCGGTGACGCCCACCGAACGACTCGTACGCCCAGCCAGCGTCATACCGTGTCCCGCGAGCACCTTGACTCGGGCTATTCCCGCCCAATTTCATCTCCAAGGCTGGCCGGCCGTGACACGACGTCGCCCGTCCCAGGCTCTCGGGGGGGCGGGGGGGGGGGGGCTATTTAGACGCGGGACGCAGCATTGGTCTAACAAAGGGAGAAGGAAGAGTCTAAAAAATAAAAAAAAAATAAAAAAATAAAGGAAGTAATTTGAACAAAGAGGGACTATCTCGGTCAAATTATGCTCGGGGCTTCCCACGCGCCCACTTCTCACTCTCTTTCGTCCACCAAGCTTCGTCCAAGCGCAAAAGGGCAGCAGGTGAGATGTCATGGGGGAAATCTGCAGGCGGCGCCGGGACAGGGGGGGGGGGGCGCTTCCACTGCCGCAGATGAGGGCTAGCGTTGCCGAGAAGGACCGAAAAGCTGGCAGGGCAGACGGACGGAGCTTTGCCCCAACGGGAACAGGCAGTGATGGAGAGGAAGCAATGAGAAAAAGATGATTAATTAGCACAATAGACTGGAGAGCCATGTGCGGCCCGGTCGTACTCGGCGCTTCTCTGGGGCTAGCACTCGCGCACACCCCCCTTCGCGGTTAGCCCAGACGTCGTCTCATTACAAGACGGCCATGACTGGCACGTGAAGCAGCAGGCGAAGCGGGTTTTTTCTAACGTTAAAAGCCTAGATGGGGAGAGGAGGGTCCCCTAGGCGCGGGCCACGGGGCTTGAAACGAGAGAAAAGCGCGTCGATGAACTCGGCCTTACTTCGTAGCGGCCGGTCGCTCGCTCTGGCTTTATGCTGCTTCCGGCCCCACGTCGCGACAAAGGTCACGCCGTGGCTGTCTGTCCGGTCCTTTTCTTTCTTCTGTACTTGCGTCGTGGCCCCCGGGGTTTTTGGGAAAGCGCCTGGGGTAATTCTTCGGGGCAACCCCAATGTCGGGGGCGGCCCCCGATCACGGTGCGGATGCGAAATGATGAAGCTGGACAGGCAGAATGCGGAGCTGATGAAGTTCACGATGGGGTCATGCTGGTGGAGACGATGCTGAAATGACAGCACCAGAGACCATGGGCCAAGGAAAAAAAAAATAGCATGCGGAAGGTGGAGCGTTTATTTTATTTTCCTCGTCACATTCGTGAAGATTCGAGTGCGCTCCAGCCCGTCACTGCATTGCTTCGCTGCTCCCATGCATGCGCGCAACCGGGCCAGGAAACAATCCTTCCTTGTGCAAGTGCAACAACACCAATTAGGATTGCAATGTAACATTTCATCAAGGCCGGGGGGCCCTCGGAACCGTCAGCGGGAGGGAGCAGGGGCAGAGAGGGTTGGAGGGTTGTGTGTGGCTGTAACCCATGAACCAACACGCGCTGCAGCACGAACTCTTGCGGCTGCGTCGAGTCAGCAATCGGATCTACGATTTTTTTTTCTTGGGCGCTGACGGATTTTTTCTTCACTGTTGCGCTGTGGCAGATCATCACCACGCGACAGCCCGACGGCTGTGAGCTGGCTCTTGCTTTTCGCCTCACCCGGGGTCGCCAGCGACTAAACATGGGACGATGTCTCGCCTCCGCGTGGGCCCCCCCTTTTTCTTCAGCTTGGACTCCTGTCTTTTATTTTTTATTGTTATTTTTATTTTTATTTTTTATTTTTTCTTTCGCGGAGTCCCCGGTAAAGAGTGGCTCAGGCCCGTGTCCAAGTGTAGGGAAAAAAAAAAAAAGGAAACCATCACCTGTAGCCGTTGGGCAAATGACAACCACCGCTACGCCGGTGCTCGAAGCATAGAGCGTGTGGGAGATTTGTAACAAGAGCCCAGAAAGCCACAATACGGCCGAGCCTAGCCAACCTGCCCAGAACGCCTAGAAGCACCGACTGGAGAAATGGAGGTCCCTTTTCCATTTTCTCGTACGGCAAAATCGCCCATCGCCCGTCGTCTCGAAGGAACTGCT
>KL660000.1:100986-123425 GCA_000732775.1 Stachybotrys chlorohalonatus IBT 40285 | reverse complement strand
GGGGGTCAGGTCACGAGGCGGAGGTCCCGCCTGGCTCCAAGGCAAGGTACCCATTGTGCGTGCGGGATATGGTGCAGGTACATGCCCCGGGGCGATGCCTCCCCCATACGGAGAAGGGCCTTTTCTCTCACCCAGTCGACTCTGCCTCTGTGCGCGCATCCTTTCTGGGGTTTTCCTGGGAACTGAGTAGCGAATGGGGAGGAGTGCGGAGAGAGTGGATGAGACCGCACACCCTCCCGCTTGCTTCTCCACACGCCCCCGGGCTTCCCTTTCCTGGTCCAATTTGCTGGGATTCACTCGCTCGAACCCCGTCCACACGCACATTGCCCGCCGCAGAGGAATTGGCCCTCTCCCAAGAACATCCGGTAGCCAGAGTAGTCGTCGCCAGTCACAGGCTTTTTCCCTCCAGGGTCACGGCCGGGAGTTAGCGTGCTTCGGGGGGTGATCTGGGGCACACCCCCCCTACCTCTCGACCTTGCGGTCCTTCTACTACCCAAACCCACACAAGCACAGGAAGGCTGCTCTCGCTTCGGCCTTCCCCCCAGCTCCCCTTGCCAGAGAGGACGATCTACATAAAGGTCCTTGCCTTGCCCATCTTGTCCAGCCTGCCCTTTGTCTTTCCTCATTCCGTGTCTCACACCGGTCTCTTCTTCCCCCAGCACCGCGCACACACCTCTCCAAGACCAAGAGTGTTTCTTCTTTATTTCATTCTTCATCTCCCCCCTTCAACTTGTCTTAGAGAGAACAGACATCGCAATGGCCGACGTTAAAAACAGCGCCCATGGCGACAACTTCGTCACGGAGCCCGAGGTCGCCCCGACCGGTGGCGCCCACACCGCCGCCATCCACACGGCCACCAACGTCGACGACATCGAGGCCCCCATCACCTGGAAGGCCTACCTGCTGTGCGCCTTCGCCTCTTTCGGTGGTATCTTCTTCGGCTATGACTCCGGTTACATCAACGGTGTCAACGGCTCCGAAATCTTCATCCGGGCTGTCGAGGGCCCCGGTGCCGAGTCCCTGAGCGAGTCCAACCAGTCCCTGATTGTGTCAATTCTGTCCTGCGGTACCTTCTTCGGTGCCATCATTGCTGGTGATGTTGCCGACATCATCGGCCGCAAGTGGACTGTCATTCTCGGTTGCCTCATCTACATGATCGGTGTCATCGTCCAGATGATCACCAGCCCCGACAACGCCCTGGGTCCCATTGTCGCTGGTCGTCTCGTGGCTGGTCTCGGTGTCGGTTTCGAGTCTGCCATCGTCATTCTGTACATGTCTGAGATTGTGAGTCAATCGCACGCTTCCCCGCGGAAACACCTGCTAACACCCGCTTCCAGTGCCCCCGCAAGGTCCGTGGTGCCCTCGTCGCCGGTTACCAATTCTGCATCACCATCGGTATCATGCTGGCCTCCATCGTCGTCTACGCCACCCAGACCTACCCCAACACTGGCCAGTACCGAATCCCCATCGCTATCCAGTTCCCCTGGGCCCTCATCCTCGGCGGTGGTCTCTTCTTCCTGCCCGACTCGCCCCGTTACTTTGTCAAGCGCGGCCGCATCGAACAAGCCACCCACGCCCTCGCCATTGTCCGTGGCCAGCCCCAGGACTCCATCTACGTCCAGAACGAGCTTGCTGAGATTATCGCCAACGAGGAGTACGAGCGCGCTCTGATTCCCTCCAGCAGCTGGTTCAGCTCTTGGGCCAACTGCTTCCGCGGCTCTCTCTGGTCCGCCAAGTCCAACCTTCGCCGAACCATCCTCGGTACTTCTCTGCAGATGATGCAGCAATGGTGAGCTCCGATTTGCCAATTCAGCCAGCCCAAGCTAACTGACCGTTCAGGACTGGTGTCAACTTCATCTTCTACTACTCGACCCCCTTCCTCCAGTCCACTGGTGCCATTGACAACGATTTCCTCATCTCCATGGTCTTCACCATTGTCAACGTCTGCTCTACCCCCCTGTCCTTCTGGACCGTCGAGCGCTTCGGTCGCCGCACCATCCTCCTGTTTGGTGCCCTCGGCATGTTGATTTGCCAGTTCCTCGTCGCCATCATCGGTGTCACGGTCGGCTTCAACCACACCCATCCCGCCCCCACCGCCGATGATCCCGACGCCACCATTGCCGACAACATCTCGGCCGTCAACGCCCAGATCGCCTTCATCGCCATCTTCATCTTCTTCTTCGCCTCCACCTGGGGTCCTGGTGCCTGGGTTCTCATCGGCGAGATCTTCCCTCTGCCCATCCGCTCCCGTGGTGTTGCCCTGTCCACCGCCTCCAACTGGCTGTGGAACACCATCATCGCTGTCATCACCCCCTACATGACCGGCACCAACCGTGGTAACATGAGATCCTCCGTCTTCTTTGTCTGGGGTGGTCTCTGCACCTGCGCCTTCGTCTACACCTACTTCCTCGTCCCCGAGACCAAGGGTCTGTCCCTGGAGCAGGTCGACAAGATGTTCGAGGAGACGACTCCCCGCAAGTCGGCCAAGTGGAAGCCCACGTCCACCTTTGCCAGCAGCCTCGGCGCCGGCGAGTATCTGGAGAAGAGCACCATCGAGAACGCCGAGCGTCGCGGCTCCGCCGTCTAAGGTGTGTGCGTACGATGCGCTGGTGGCGTACAAGGAGTGGATTAGTGCTTTACATACCCATGGAAACGAGCATTTGAATGCGTGGCGGTGGATGAATGTGCCATGAGTTGCATGATAGCATGCGAAATGCGCAGCATAATTAATAGCCCAAATACCATAAATACACTCAATCAGTTAGATACTGTAAACATGTTTCTGTTCACGGTGCTGCCTTCGGTCCTGTTTTGTCGATGCCTACCAACTAATCAACTTAAAGCAGGCTTTGGTGTTGCAGCTTGACTTGTTCCTTGAATTATAGGCGCTCCATCCACTGTAATCCATCGCCAAGCTGTGCCTGCCTAGGGGTCTGGGTTTGATCATGTGGGTGAAGCTCCACCGATAACGGCGATAGTCGCGCGTTATCAGATCATCTGATTGACCCACGCTGCCTCGTCCGCCTTTCCATCTTTCATCTCCCCTCCCACGAGCCACCAACCGCCTGGAGGGACTTCTGCGGCCTCACGCAGATCCTCCAAACACCACTCGAACCTGATGCCATGAGACCGCCGACTTTCTCAGCGTTCGTAGTCCTCCCGACGCTCCTCCTCCTATGCATAACCTCGCCGACCTCTGTCGCTGCAGAATCCGGCTCGGTCGCCGATGCCTTCTGCCTGCACGCCTGCAGGAACTGCATCGAGTCGATACATTTCACCGACGTGAACGGTTCGTTGCCGGATGCTCCGCGGATATGTCGCAGTAGTCTAGGCGTGACGAGTCTGTACCTGTGTATGCGGCTATACTGCGGCGACAAGGCAAGGGATCATGGCGTGGAGACGTTTGGGCGGCATTGCGAAACGGAGTACGGTGTAGCGATACCGGGATATGCAGAGCTTGCGGGAAGGTATACTGAGGAGGACATTGCGAGGTTGGAAAGGGTGGACTATCGCCAGAAGAATGACGAGAGCGTCCGGGAGGTGGTTGTGCCTTCGGAGAAGCATTTTACCACCTGGGCAAAGACGCTGGATGCAACGCAATATGTGCATCACTACCATTTCTGGTACGGGTGAGTTGGGACTGATCCCGAGACCTTGGACGGGTTTGCTGACTGGGTTGAAGAGCGGCCATGATGATATTCTGGGTGGTTGTTGTTGCGATTGGCATGGTCAACCGACTTGTCGTGGCTTTGCCTTCTCGGCAAACGCAAACCTCTGAAAAGTCTGGCAAGATATCGACATGGCTTCGAAGGAGAGTCTTATTTCCGGCTACGTTCGGCCACCGTCGGGCGCAGAGTATATGGTGGTGCACGGTGCCTTCACGGGTCCAAACCCTGACAATTCTCGTATTCCTCATCATGAACGTCTTCTTCTGCGTTCACGGATTCAAACTCTTTCCCGGGAACTACTAGTCCGTTTAATTTCCTACACAACTCTGCTGGCATTCATGCTAATTAATGGTAGCTTCCCTGCCATCCACTCACAAGTCCTGCGTTATGTGTCAGATCGCACGGGCATCATTTCCTTTGCCAACTTCCCCGTCATCTGGCTCTTTGGCATGCGCAACAACCTGCTTATGTGGCTGACGGGGTGGGATTTTGGCACGTACAATAACTTCCATCGCTGGGTGGCACGCATTGCCACTGTGCAGGCGGTTGTCCATTCGATTGGGTACACGATTATGATCGTGGAGTGTAAGTGGCTGATGTTGCCCTGCATAAGGTTTTTGTGCTGACTGCCAGTAAAGTTGGAGGGTGGAATTACTATGCTTTCTTTTGGACTTGGATGTTTTGGTGGGCTGGGCAAGTTGTGAGTGAACCGGGCCCTCTTTCATGATTCTCGCTGACATCGACAGGCAACGATTCTCATGTGCGTTTTACTGGGGGTTTCAATATACTGGATTAGACGTCAGCAGTACGAACTGTTCCTCATACTGCACATTGTGTTCTCACTCATTGTATTGGTGACCATGCTTCTGTGAGTAAACTCTGTTCTTGCAGGTACACCGGCTGACGACGCAGGCATGTGTCTATTGTTAACGGCATGTATAACATCCTTTTTTGGATCCCGCTTTTCATCTGGGTCATCGACAGAGTTGCAAGAACCTTACGCATAATTGCATTCAACCCTTTCTTCTGGAATACAAAGGCCCTTGCAACGTACGACGCTTCCTCAAACATCGTGCGGCTACACGTGCAGAGTCATACAAGCTTTTACACGCCAAAGGCGGGCACATATTACTTCTTGATGGTATTGAACGATCCACGGTGCTGGGAGAGTCACCCATTTACCGTGGCGTTACCTTCGAACCGCAATAAAGGGCTGAAGAGTAAGATTCTCGGTGAAGACTCGCCGCTATTGGAGCCGAGGAATGACGATGAGACGGACGGTTCAGGTGGAGATGACGAGAAGGACGCAATGACCTTCCTCATCAGACCGTATGACAGCTTTACGCGACGGCTGCGCGAGAAAGCGGAAGCCAACGGACCGCTCGCTGCATCGACCGTGCGTGTGGTCGTCGAAGGCCCATACGGACACACCGAACCACTGCATCGTTTCAAAAACGTCCTATTTCTCGTCGGCGGCAGCGGCATCGTCGTCCCGCTCTCCTACCTGCACTCCCTCACATCGCCCTCCGTACACATCCATTGGGCAGTGCGCGAGGCGCGCTTCGCTGAAGCTGTCCTCCAAAAAGAATTCAGAAACGCACCTGACGTGTCAGTGGATATATACATGACGGCGTCGTCGGACCGACTGGAAGGGGTGCGCTGCCACGCGGGTCGGCTGGATGTGGCTGCCGAGGTGGAGAGCGCCGTGAGGAGGGTGGGCAAGGAGAGTTTGGCGGTGGTTGCGTGCGGGCCGGCGGGATTGGCGGATGATGCACGGAGGGCGGTTGTAGAGGCTTTGGGGAAGGCAGAGGGGGCTGTAGAGTATTTTGAGGAGAGCTTCCAGTGGTGATGCTGATGTGACGGCTGGCTAGATATGGAAGGATGGCAAGCAAGGCAATTTCAACTAGAATAGCGTCATGGTCTGTTACAGGTCTGGGCAGTCGTAGTGGTTCTTCTTTGCTTATTGGTTCACGATAGATTGAGTTTAGAGTTGCTGCGTTTCCCAAGCTGCTGGACCCCAAGCAAACTACCAACGTCGTTCAAGCGATAGTCCATCCGACACCGGCTTCAAGAACACCGTTTTGGCGGAGACTTTGCCAACAATCGTGCCCACGTCATGACAGATTCAGTCGGGTCCACTACCTCATTGGCTGCCAGGCCCTCGAACCCGGGAATAACCGCCCACTTGGCGTTGCCACCGCCAGCTTCGGCAAGGACCGCGGCAGAGACGGCAAAGTGTGTGCGTGACGCGCAAGATAAAAAGAGTTTCATGGCCTCTTTTCTTGGCAGTGGAAACTGAGATGGACTGCCAGGTTACATGATGTCACCTACTGGGACCTCACAACATGATGCTTCTGTTTGGGGGTCGACGCGCGATGAGGAGCTGGCCGTGGAAAGCCCTGCCGACGCGTCGGCGAGTGACGATGACTACGAAGATGCCGATGGCCACCGCCCGACGCTGGCGGAGATCCGGACCAATACGTCGCGCAGGTCGGAACAGTCTACTCGGCGACCTATGAGCCGCGTGGGGACAGAGAAGGGGGAAGCAGCAGACGGCGACGTCCGTACGCCGGTTAGCAGGCGGATGAGCAGGCGGGACACGGTCTTGTCCAAGATCCGGTCACGGCCGGTGCTCAAGTTCTCGCACCCTCTATCCCACGTACCGACGACAGAAGACCAGCTGGTGGACTTTGACGGGCCCGACGACCCCTACCGGCCGGTGAACTGGCCGACGCACAAAAAGGTGCTGGTGACGCTGCTCTACGGGCTCGTCACCATGTCGGCGACGTGGGACTCGTCAGCCTACTCGGCGGGCATCCGGCAGGTGGCGGAGCAGTACGGCGTGGGCACACAGACGGCGACGCTGGGCACGACGCTGTTCCTCTTCGGCATGGGCGTGGGCCCGCTGCTGTGGGCGCCGCTGAGCGAGGTGTACGGGCGGCGCATGGCCGTCTTCACGCCCATGGTGGTGGCCATCTGCTTCACCTTCGGCACGGCGACGGCCCAGGACCTGCAGACCATCATGCTGACGCGCTTCTTCGGCGCCTTCTTCGCGTCGGCGCCCATCACCAACACGGGCGGCGTCCTGGGCGACCTGTACACGCCCGCGTCGAGGGGCTATGCCATGGCCGGCTACGCCATGGCCGTGGTGGGCGGCCCCGTCCTGGGGCCCATCGTCTCGGCCGCCGTCGTCGAGCAGCCCTCGCTCGGCTGGCGCTGGACCATGTACCTGACGGGAATCCTGCAGGTCATGACGCTGCTACTCGCCGTGGTCCTCGTCGACGAGTCGTACCCGCCCAAGCTGCTCATCTACAAGGCGCGGCGGCTGCGCCACGAGTCGGGCAACTGGGCGCTGCACGCCAAGTTCGAGGAGTGGGACGTCAGCCTCGCCGAGCTGGCGCACAAGTTCTTGCTGCGCCCGCTGCAGCTGCTGTGCACCCCCATCTGCTTCCTTATGGCCCTCTACGCAAGCTTCTGCTACGGCATCTTGTACATGCAGCTGGGCGGCGTGCCCATCATCTTCGCCGAGGTGAGGGGCTGGGGCGCCTTCGTCGCGACCCTGCCGTTCCTCGGCATCTTCATCGGCGCCATGCTGGGCTGCGTCATGAACGTGGTCAACCAGCGGTGGTACAACAGGGCGTATGCCGCGGCGGGCAACAGGGCCGTCCCGGAGAAGAGGCTGCCCGTCATGATGGTCGGCTCGGTGCTCTTCTGCGGGGGGCAGTTCCTCATGGGCTGGACGGCCGACCCGTCCATCCACTGGATCGCGCCATGCGTCGGCCTGGTGATGCTGGGCGCCGGCTTCTTCGCCATCTTCCAGGCGGCACTCAACTACCTCGTGGACACGTTCCAGAAGTACGCCGCGTCCGCCGTCGCGGCCAACACCTTCCTGCGCTCGGCGTTTGCGGGCGCCTTCCCGCTTGTCGTCGGGCCCCTTTTCCACAATATCGGCGTTGGACCAGGGTCGAGCATCACGGGTGGGTTTGCGGCGCTGCTGGTGCCGGTGCCATTTGTGTTTTATGTTTTTGGCGAGAGGATTCGGGGGAGGTCCAAGTGGTCAAGGGGATCTGTTGTGCGCAAGACGACGTGATGCTACGGCGTGTTTGTCTATAAAATATGACTCACATAGTTTTTTTTTCATAGCTGGATTGGCTTTTGCATATATTACATTATTCCAGCTTACCATCTGCTTTTCACGGTCTGTTTGACCTCTCCATGACAGTAGGTATCTGCATCTTCGTACATTCCCATAGAAGTCTTGGTGATATGATGCTAGTGAAATCCTTATCAGACTGACTACCGAATGGCTGGTTCAATGAAATTCGCAAGACATATCTTCACAACATTCGGTGATGTCAGTCGTCTCGGGCATGTCCGATTTAGATGAGGATTATCTCTTATTATCACGCACTATTCCCAACACCACTTGAATTACAACCTACAGCTTTCTAGCCTTTCCCGCACTTGATCACTCTTTGATTTCTGCTTTATGAAAAACATCTACAAGCCTTTAGCCTTGGTTTACATAAAAAGTCCGGAGGATCACACTGACCTGGAATCTCGGGCATCCAGGACGCCCTGTACTTGCAGAAGAACTCGCCTTTGGGCGGAAACTTGTCTGGCTCGTCCATTGTCCCCCAGATGATGTAGCGAAATTTGTCGGCGGCTTGTTCCTACACCATCTTAGTCACTGCTGCCAATAAGAGACACGCAATTAACTCACTCCGTATTCACAAATAAAGGCACCGCAGTTTCCGCAAAACTCGCGGATCACGCCGTTATCTTGCTTGAACGACTTTGGCTCACCGGATTCGTACTGGAAGCCTTGTAGAGGGACCTTTAAATGCGTCAGCGTACATGAGCGTTGCCTGGAGTCTGCGAGAGAAGAAGCTGCACTAGCCTTGGAGGTGAGCCCGAAGTTGGTTCCAAAGGCCTTTCGGCAGCTCGAGCAATGGCACAAGGACGTTCGAACATCATCTGCTGAGTCGACAGAGAGGCTGTATCTCAGCCCACCGCATACACAGCTCCCCTTGACGTTTTCGGGCATGATTTGGATTTTGAGAGACGCTGTGAATGCTTGAAATCAACTAAAGGCGGGTTTCTTCGTAATTGATGAATTGCTTGCGGTGTGTCTTCAAGGTAGTTGCAGGACTTGTGGAGTGTTTGTCCATGAACATTGAAATGCGTTGCGGCCACTAGACTGACGTCAATAGAATCGATGACGTGAAGGTCGCTTCATACCCACGCACATTGCCACGAATCAACACTCGATGATGATCATTTCTCAGAAGTATACAAATCTGTGGATAGACCTTTAAATAGATAGGAAGAAAAATTAGCCTCGAACCTGTAGCCAAGACAAGCTTGGCAAGTCTCCATATGGTAAGGGGAAATGTCAACCGCCGCACAAACCTATACTCTTTTCTACAAATGGCCAATGGAATATTTCCTGAATATTGATGCGTGTTAATATAGAGAAGTAAATCGATAATCTAATCTTAAGTCTGGCCATGTTTGGCTTTTCAGGGGCCAGAACTCATCAGTCACTTTGGGTTCACCCTCAAGCCCCGTCCGCTGATTCTATCAGCTTCAATTATAATTGCGGTGAATCAACTTCTGTTGACTCCAAACCAATCAAGAAAGCCGGTTAATCAAGCATGTGCCTGCCGTTAGATCTCTCTTCACCAACAAACTCCTCTGTTTAAACCTGTAAGCCGTACCAACCAAATATCTACCAGCTTCTTCCACCTTCTCTGTGCTCCAACATCTGGCGTAGCATCCTCATTAATAGCCATTTTCTCCCAGTCAGTCGCGCGCACTGCGCTCTTTGCAGCTGCTTGGTAAAGAAAATGCATCACAATGCCGCCGACCCGCCTGCGAAGTCCCCAAATAGAAAGCGCCGATGTTGCCAACCCGGAAGCCTTTCTTCTGCAATCATTGAAAATCCTCCTAGTCTCTCCTTTCACCGTCTGGCCCTTTCGGAAAAGCGCCCACAGGGTCAAGCTACCTACTATGTACGTGGAGACTGAGAAGGCAGCCATGGTCGCGAAGAACGCTTCACGTGTTTCAGCGATAGTCGCCAATTAGAAAGCATACATGTCAAAGATAGCCTGCTATGAATCTTGTTAGCGTGAAATTTCAGCCGACTGCTTTTGCTCCCGGTAGCAGAGCTATACTACTGTGTAGGGAGTGATCACTTACGCCACTGAATGTGAGGGGGAGGAAAAAGACGGCGAATACTGAGAGAAACACGATTATTTTCTTCTGATCTCTTCCTATCTTAGTTTCATTGGTTTAGTTTGCGACCGCCTCAATGGAATGATCGATGAGAAGCTGAACCTGTTAGCGATTTACCTCTCGTGATATAGAGTAAGAGCCGTGACCTACTCTATCCCTCAAGCTTTGCACTTCGTCAGTAATTTTTCGATTGCGAACCTTGATACTCAACATGGTGCCTTCACGGTGTAGCCTAAGTTGGCATCGATTTTGATCAAGAATCACCTTTGCATTTCTTTTGTCACTGACCGATTCCTCTCTCCCTAAATATTTCATGTCATCTAGAACCCTCGCCACCGTGATGGGCAAGATTTCGAGGTGCGATTAGAATCCCATCGTCTGTGGTCGCGATAGCAATGCTTATGAGCCACCATTCGTTTTATATCAAAATATCTGTTCATAACTGATGTCTTGATTTGCAATTCGGAATAAGTGATGTGAAGAGGATCACATGGTGAGAAGATGTCGAAAAACACTTGTCTCATTGCATCCGAGTCCGAACCTTGATAGTTATCTGACTCCTTTCTCTATAATTCGCTTGAAAGCGCCTCAATTTCATGTGAGTCCGCATTTATGTTTTTCATGAAGTTAAGGGTTTCTCGCTGTATCGTGATGAGCTCCTTGGGATAGGAAACCACCTCGTCTCTAGGCGTATGTTCTTGAAGAAGCGGGGCATCACTACTTGCCATGATGATGTTATGGCAAAGTAAATACTGAAGAAACTGTTGTATAGAAAAAGAAATGAAAGCTTAAGCCAAACCCATGCTAAAGAGGGGAGCAGGTCCGCTATCTACTATCTTGATACCAATCATACTACCCAGTATCACCACCGCCTTGTACAACTCTCTTTGGTCCCACCCACTCCGTTCTGACGAGGATAAATGTTCTAGGTTGGCAAGCAGAATATGCACTGCTCATACAGCGGGATGCAAAATATGCCGCATTCATAGCTTCGTGCTCAAGTACCGCTCAAGGTTCCACAACACGGGCTGCATAAAGAGGCAAGCTGCAGCGCAAATTGGCCCAGCTAAACAGCTTAAGGTAGTCATCACAAGAGTAATGCCTCGCTTTACATTTGAGCGATGCAATTTTTTTATACGAAATATCTTGTTCTGCTTACTATCCCCTCCCTTTACAATAAAGGTCCTGACGGTCACTACGCTCCTGACTGTACATGGAGAAGGGGTCGAGGATGAGAAAAACTGCTGACGCTATACACATTTATTTTGGTTTGGTTATGGAGCATCGGTGGGATCCCTGGAAGCGCAGGTCAGAAGCGGGCCAAGGGGACAAATGTTTCACACTTACCAATCTGTCACGAGGTTCTCGTCGAGCCCGTCCATAACGCCCATGTCCTCCTTGCTTATGCTAATTCTCTCAACATCAGCATTCTCAAAGAGACGTTCCTTCTTGACGCTCTTCGGCAGTGTCACCATGTTGTGCTGCAGACCCCACCTGTGCCACTCGTTAGTTTCATCAAGAACAGCAACGGTTCACGGAGATTTACTTGACGAGGATCTGCGCGGGTGTACACGAGTACTTGCGTGACAGCTCGACGATTGTGGGATGCCGCATGCGCATGCCCCTGACTAGCGGCGCGTAGGCTTCAATGGTGATACCGTGTTTCGCACAAGTGTCACGTATGTGCGTCTGGGTGTTGAAGGGGTGGACTTCGATTTGGTTGATGACGGGCTTGATTCTCGGGTTTGAAGCCATGAGTTCCTCGATCTGCCTCCTTCAGTATCTTCCAGACATAGCAGAAAGTGACCATGACTTACATGGCCCACGCCGTAGTTGCTGACCCCAGCCATCCTCACCTCACCGTTGTCAATCGCATCCTCCAACGCTCTCCAACTCGTCAACCGCGCCTCTTTTCCGCCATACGGACTGTGCAGCAGGAACAGATCGACATAGCCCAGCCCGCTTACGTCGACCGACTTCTTGATCGACTTGCGCACAGCATCATACGAGGTGCTATTGCTGCTAAGCTTGGTCGTGTAAAAAATGTCTTCACGTGTAAGCCCTTCTGTGTTATCCGGGCTAGCCAGAAAGTCCCTGATGGCCTTGCCGGCTTCCCGCTCATTGTGGTACATCTGGGCACAGTCGATGCCGCGGTACCCGATGCCGAGGGCCCAGTGGACTGATTGCTTGACCTCATGGCCGGACATCATGTAGAGGCCGATTTGCAGTTGAGGGATAGTCATGCCGTTTGCCAGCTGTGTGAGATGGAAGCGTGAGCGCCTGTGAGACTGGGACGAGGGGATAAAACGGAGGGGGCTGCGTACGGTGACACGCGAGGCGAGCAAGGCGGGAGTTGCGGACGGCATGGCGAGTGATGTTTCACAGGTACAGAGAAGGTGACGAGAAGACGTTTTACGCGCGGCACAATGCGTCGTTGGCCGTTGTGAAGAGAAGAAACGGGATTGTCGTTGAATTTCGAGGCTGGGGCCAAGAACGTGGGGCAAGTGGCAACCCATCGTCGACCCACTACGCAGACTATGTCATCATGAACATCCCTGGAATGCTGGAAACTCAGGCTATGGATTAGGACACGATATGGGACGATATTAGTCCGTTGCCAGACTGAACAAGTTCATGCTCCATTCGATCACGCAGACTGACACAAATAGCCTCATAACAGAATTTTCTCCATGAACAAATAATATGTGGACGTGGTGATAGATTGACCGTGTGATTTAACCGCTAAGTGATGTTGATCAAGATCTGCAAGGCAGAAAAGCGCCTTGAAACAAGACAGTGAATGAAAAGTAAGTACAAGACCTGGTTGGGCAAGGAAAGAAGTGAAATGAATGTGAAGAAAGCAGCATCTTGAACTGACGCCATGCCAGCCAGCAGCTCCGCGCCTCATCGCTGCATCTATCATTACATCGACACTCATGCGCATATACGTGTACAGTACTCACCCCCCACGAACAAAAGGAAAAAATCATCGAGACGATTCACAATCAACAGTGCCGGCCATCAAACCCAGTAAAGTCCCCTTCCATGCCCTGAGCACCCGCCTGGCTCGGCTGATAGAACGAATCATCCCAGGTTGGCATCAGATCTGCGTGGGATGCAGGTGTCGGCATGAAGTAGCCCTGCAAGCCGTGCGATGGCGGCGGCAGGGCGTCGTTCCAGGCCTGGACCGCTGGGTTGACCGATGCAAACGGCGCAGTGTCGAGGTTGATGAGCGCTTCGGACGACAGGTGATGCATAAAGGTTGCATTGATTGTATCGGCGTATGGCTGTGCCGCAACTATTTCCTGAGTCGACCGCGGACTAGGGTTCACGCTGTGCATAATTGTCTGGGACGCTCGACGCCCGGCATCCTTGGTGTCCATGGTGCTTCCACTCTCGTCAGAGCCGTCGTCCATGACCACTCCCGAGTCAGGTCTTGGGAGGACCTTTCGGGAGCCTGTTTGGAACGAGTAGTTGGTGACTCGGCATGGCTCGTTCTTCTTGTTGCTGCGGTTGGTGTAGGGCATGGTCTGTGCCTGGGTGATGCACCTCTGCACCGTCTCGATGAAGCATTGCTGGAACTGTTTGGACAGCGTGTCAAGGGTGGTTGGGTTGGACATCATCTTGCGGAGGGATGTCTCGAGCTCCTGGAAAGCGACAAGGTAGTTGCTAGAAAGTTCAAAGTGCTCGATAACAGGAGTAAAGTCTGGCCCATGTTAGTCTTGGGTGGCATCTGCCGCATTTCAGTCGCATCAACTCACTATAAGTCTGAATCTTGGAATCGTCATCGTCGGGGAAGATGATATTCCAAATCTCCCGCCACTGAACGTCCGATGAGGTGCCGTTTGCTCTCTTGCGGCTCAGCAGCTTATTCGCTGTTGGCCCGTCGATGCCAGACTCCGGATTGTGGTCAGCAATGTCGCACATCTGTTCTTTTGGCAGACGTTGATGGTCGCGGAGGTCCTTTCTTGTGACGAAGTCGCAATTGCATCGATCGCACATAAAGGCTGACGGGTCGTCACGCTTATGCTGCTTCACAATATGTTGTCTGTCTCATTTTAGCTAATCGCTGCCAGGCATGGGGAATTGGGGCATGGTTTACCTCAACTCAGCAAACTTGGGGAAATAAGTCATGGCGCAGCTGTGATGGTCCCTAACGTTGAAGCGATGAGGATTTCTTTTTCTGTAAGGACAGCTCAAGCGAAGATTCTCCTCGTCCTTTGGATTGGGCTTCGGTCGCTTGGTCGGCATGTCCCCCGCACCCTCTTTATCGCTGAGATCATCGCCGCCATCGTCTGGCTTGCCTTGCTTCTTCCTCTTTCCCCCACCTCGCTGCGGTTCATCCGGATTCCCACCCTGAGACGGGGTCGACATTGAACTTGGCCCCATGCTGCTGCCTTGATGATCCATGGGTGTTTGCCAAATGAGCTGTCCGAGGTCGCGAACGAATCTTTGAACCAGGGTTCGTGAGTCTTTGACAGATATGGGTGCTTCCGAAAGTTCTAGGCCGTATGCTAGCTGCAGGGCGAAGTCCAAGATGGTATCCGTGTCCTCGGTTGGGCAGTCATCGGAGGAGACCGAGGTTGATTCAAGTCTGTCAAGAGCGGCCTGGTGATGCATCTGAGGTGTTTCAGACTCGGCGGCCTCGTTGTTTATTGTCTCCGGCTTGGGGTCTTCCTCTAGGATGACGTCCCTGATGGATGGCCTGAACAATCATGTTAATGGGTAGCCAGGACAGGGCGCTTGGTTGTCTCACGTATACACCTTGCTCCTGTCCGCAGTGAAATCAGGCAATCTGAAGTGAGGCGTCTCAATCTTTGACCCGTATGTCGAACATCCAAGCCTCGAGACACTATCCTCTTCATCATTCACGTATGTCGAGCATGACTCCGATGACGGTCTGGACCTATGTCCAAAGCGACTCGGTGGGGGCGAGTATTCCTCATCGGAATGCTCAGACAGACTGTCCAGGCAATCGCTGGCGTAAGTAGTGCTAATGGGGCTGGCTAGCGATCGAGTGGTGAACGAGTCGAGGCTACTAGACTGGACGCTGCTCACAGACGACGCGGTAGGGGAGCGCAGATGATACTTGCGGTGCGAGTAGTACAAGCTCTCGATGAGGTGCTTGGGCCGCGCGGCTTCTTGTGCGACGATCTGCGACGGGCGCTTCTCCGCTGCCGCGGTGGCGGATACGGGCGACGGCGGCGCCTCGCAGCGGCTCTTGGAGCGAGTCCGGAAGGGAAGGAAAGACAGTCCGGCCTCAAGACGGGAGGGGCCGTTGCTCGTCATTGGTGTAACGGAGTATTTTGGTTTTCTGAGTGGCTTGTTTCGAGTTGATGGAACGAAGAGGGCAGACGATGTTTGCGGCCCCGCAGCGTAGCAACGATGCGGGATGACGACGGGCGAGGGGTCGCTGTCGATTGCATGAATGTCTTTAAATTAGATGAACAAACACGTCCAAGCGAGCGATGAGAAGGGGATGAAAAAGAAATCAGAGGGAGTGACAAAAGATGAAATGCAAAAGCAAAAGCAAAAACAGAACAGAGTTGCGTGAGCGCTTGCCGTAAAATGTGGCTTCTTAAAAATACTGCCTAGGACAAAACTACTGATGGAAAATGAAAAAGGAAGAAGAGAGAAGGAGGGGAAGAAAAGAAGAGCGAAACGACAAACTCTTCAGGGATCTAATGCGGGATAACCGCCCGTTTGAGCCTCCCCCCATCCTGCGCGCCCAGGGTGCAGGGAAGCCCGCGATTAAATCGCCGCATGCGAACCCAGAAGCACCCAGACAAGTCGGGCAAGGCAGACACCACTCGCGAACAGGCAGGCATCCCTCCTCAGCGGCAGCCATCCGTGGGGTTTAGGGGGCCATCAAACGGCTACAACACCCCTGGCCCGAGACACCCCTGGTTCGATAACCCGGTGGGGAAGCCGGCCTGCTCGGCGCTTGATTCGCTCGTGATCGCGGCTGTGTCGTGGGCGGCATTGCTTACAGGCAGGCACCTTGACCTGCGGAATCAGCCCTATGCTTTCGCTTCTTCCTTCCATCCCTTTCCCCTCGAATCCCTGCCCCTCTCTCCCGTTTTGTCTTGTCGCGTAAGCTTTGGGGACGAGGCTCGGCGGCTTCCGGAAATGACGGTCGCCGCACCGATTGGGAGCCTGTTCGTCGGGTGTGACGCATCTCGTATGCTTCGCTTGGCCTTTGCCTGCCTGGTGGATGCACGATGCATGCAAATGTGATGGTTAGCCGGGACCTTGCGTTAGTTGGCTCATGGTTGTTCGACTTGCGATGCTGGGGTACATGAGAGGGGGGCTCCTAACCGCGTTTGCCGAGTTCTCACTCGCATTCCCTGGCGTAACGTGTTCTCCCTTGCTTCTAAAAACGGCCGACGATTTGCCTAAAAGTCGGGGATCCTGCGGCAGTTGGGAGTGTGGACATCAGCCCGTATTTGCCCGGCATGCTTGTGATTGAAGCTATTTTGATTCTCAACTGAACTAAAATATGACACAGAACCGCCATTTTCTATAAATTTGCCATTCGTGAGTGCCAGATTCTAATGAACGTCGATTGCCTGTGTTTCGAAACTAGTCATCAGCCGCATCTCCTGTGATATCGTTCACTTCTTCAACCCTGGCAACCCTCCCCACTACAGTCTCTATTTACGCATTGTCCTCTCCGCAAGGGGCAAGCAGAACATCATAAAATTTGTCAGAATAGCACGCACCTTACTGGAATTGAATAATTGCTTTCTATGACTTCTCTTTAACCACATACTACGCACCAGACAGTACGAGCACCCATCAACAAGCTCAACGTTAGCATCCCTGCACATGAGAGCGACTCGACTCCCGTCTAACTATATTAGGGCATCGAGAAGTCTGGCTCCGCCTTATTCCATGAAGCATTAAAAGGGGATTCATTGCTTTTACAACAGGAACTTTGCAAACCACAGACTTCTTGGGTACATGATTGGGCCGATTACTCAACGTAAACAAGGTCACAGTTGGCCCTTCCTTGTGTGTAGTCAATAAAATAAAACCACGTATCCAACGCTGGTAAAGAAAATTGAGCGGCGGGATATCTGAAAAAATTAGATACGGTTTCATCGAGCACTATTTCAAGTATGAAAAGAACCAAAGACGGTGGTAGTCAGTGATAGAAGATCTGTGGCCTGTAGATTTAGAACATTTCAGCTATCCCGATGATTTACTTGCTTAGCCAGCCATCTGTCTCATGTAAAACTTCACACTCATTGTCATTTTTTTTATTTAATCACTGCAATGAGATTTTGCAATGATTAAGTACTCGTATAAATAGTCATGCACAATGCTCTCCCAACACAAACCTACAAGAGACTTTACCTTATGAAACAACGATCTTTGCAGCTATTGGTCAATTGCCTCCCGGGCTGCACCATCCTGGTTGCCATCTGCCCAATTCAGCTGTCTCAGTGTAGATGATTGCTCTGTCCGCAGTCGAATCGTCTTCAACCGACAATTCACTCACTCACGGCCATGTAGTAATGGCAAGTTCCAATCCTCTTCGAAGAGATTGCATTTCATGTTTTGTGGCAGGCTCTTGGTGCGGTCCCCTGTCATCTGCGTTGCTAGCTTGCGACGCAAAGTATGTCTAAAGACTCTTAGCCAGACGGGATGCTAAGCTTCCAATTTTTGTCCTGATCCAGCACCCCGCTACCTCAAGTCGAGTAGGGTGAAACGAACACTCTCAGCCCTAATGATCCTTGACCATTATGCATGTGGATTCTTGAAGCTGAGCGTCTTGTTTCACACGAACCCAGCCTTGCCAGTTGACGCCTCAGAGCAAACTACGCGATCAATTGGCAGACACACGAAGAAGAAAACAGAATAGAGAGCGCCTAGTCACCAATTATCGACGACTCAGCCAGAAACAGACCGCCACATCACGAACCTAGTCGTCTTTCGTGTGAAGCTGAAGAGGCCCGTTCCTCTAGGCACTCTTCTAGACCGTCCAAACTTCTTTGACGTGTCACTTCGACCTTTGTTGCCGAGACCAGGCCCAAGCGCGCAACGACACCGAGAGGGCATCTGCAGCTGCGCGATGGATGCAAGCGGAGAAGCATGCAGGGACTGTCCATCGGATCGTGGTGGTCTAGGCCCATGTAAGCAGCCCAAAAGAGTAACTGAAGCTGTGAGTCGATACGTCAGTCCTCGTATTGGCGCTCGGTCCTCTTATCATCCTGCTATATATACCGCGAGCTTCCTGTTGTGGAAGAAATTGTATCAAATCACAGCAGAACAATCTCATAATGATCCTTTCTCCCCTTCTCGTCTTCCTGGGGGCTGCCGCGGCGTGCACTTTGCCTGGCGATGTCCTTCCCAACAACGTCACAGAGGGTTTCGCCATCCAGGTTCAAAATGCTTCGTATCCCGTCATCCACAACCGTCTGATGAACTTGTGGGCTGCTGGCGGCGGCGATCAACACCTTTACCTAGCTCCAGCCGGCACCGCGACGAACAATCTCACGCTGGTGAACGGCATCATCACCGGGAGCAACATTCGCGCTGTCATCAACGGCGAGGTAACTCCAATCTCTCCGTCCAGATCATGAAGGGTGTTTTAGGCTAACAATCTCGCAGTACACTGCCAGCGACAACACAACCAAGTTGTTCATGACGCAGCGCGGCGACCCGAGGGCTATCTTCGACGTGGTGTACGGGTGCAATCCGGACACAGACGAGGTGCAGGTCGAACTAGCTTTCAAGTCCCGTGCGGCAGTGCCAGGAGGACACATCTGCGTTCGCTCGGCGTCTGGCGGACGATATGAATTTCGGTATTCGCCACCTGGGAATCCTGGTAAGTTCAATGTCAGTGCCTCAACAGAAGTCCTTATTGATACGGTTTTGTGTCCAGCATGGACACCTAACAGGCCCTGCACGCAGGTCAAATTGGCTGTGGTGCACCCCTAATCTGTTTTTCACATGCATGACGGCGGACTATGTATTTTCATGATAAACATATAAAAGCTTCGGGTCTCCTGCCCACTTTATCTCAGCGTTAGCAGTGGGAGTAGCAAGGACTTATGCAGTGACACTTCGAGACCAAGTTCTATCATTGACTTTAACAATCTTAACTCTCCATCATCCCACGCCTGTGGCGATTGACGTGTTCTTTGCACCACAAGATATCCATAACACGCCACGACAATGCCCAAGAACAAATATTCACCTCGCACGCAGACAATCCCTCCGGCCTAGCCGCATCATTCGACCGGATAGACACGGACAACCGCCTTGGGCGGGATATTGTTTATGAAGAGAAACTCCCCAACGGCGGTTCTCCGTGCTTCATCGGACACTCTAAGCTCCAGAGTACGTGCAAGTCTCGCCGCGCATCGAAATTGTACGGAATATTTGAGAAGTTTGAGGTTGATTTCGGTGACGGTAACGTTCTGGCATCCATCTCTTCGTCGTCTTCTCGCCTCGTTGAACGCCCTTTTCTTGTTGTCGTATGTCGAGAGGAAGGGCGAAACCCGACGAGAGTACCAGTCAAGGTGATTCTCTAGATATTCTCTGAGTCTCTGTTTTTGCCACTGCCCGCGTGGTGTGAAGGTTAACTTCTGGCGGCATCGGGCGCGTATGCCTCGGCCTTGAATCGTCTTGCCCTGGGAATTTTCGTCTTCGACGCGCCAAAGCTTTCTCGTAAAAGGTGCCATCATTGCTCAATATAGCACAGACGGCTCGAGGGCGAGTTGATAAGCCGTGTGGCATGAAAGAGGAGTGATGATTGCCGCAAGCACGTCAGCTGAGGGAGGAAGGACGGCGCGTCAAAGGTCAGACGCGTCGGGTTGGCGCTGTCCAACCGCTGCCTAATTGCTGCTCGATGCGCATTGGTCAGTTTGGATGCAACATAACGTGATGTGGCGCTCAGCGGCCGAAAAAGAAGTGAGGCTGCAGAGTCCCCGCGTGCGGACAACGATGGTGTCGTGCTCAGACACTCCATAGATGCCCCAGCCCTGACCCCCAACATCTATGGCATGATTCACTCGATCGGGTAGGAGGAAAGACAAGAGGAGTGGATGTGCATTTCAGCAGACTCGGAGGGCAAATGGCGCTGCGGCCGACCAAATTGACCCTCTGAAGGTCTATAGGATAGGCAATCTAGTACAGCCAATTGACAGTATGCACTCGATATCAGCTAATCAGCGTGAACCTGTGGGGAGCCCATAGGTGCACCGGATCCGGTGTATATAAGATTTCTTATATAATCTACGCATTGGGGCCACGTCAGCGAATTTATCTTCCGCATCAATTTGAAGCCTTTGCATCAATAAAACAACAATAATGGAAGCTGCAGACCAATTTCCTGACGATTGCCTTCCCCCAGAAGCTGACTACGAGTCGAGAGATGCCCTATACGCTGCGATCAACGCCTGGGCCGCGCCGCGGGGATACGCCTTTGCAATCGGAAGATCGAGGAAGGAAGGAAGCGGGAAGACAACCACCGAGTTCAACTGTGACCGCGGCGCCGCGCGAAGACCTTCCAATACGATAGATCGAGTACGAAATACTTCATCACGGCGAATAGGCTGTCGATTTTCTGTTATGGCCAAGGAAAGCCGCGACCAGTCAACCTGGACCCTTCGGCACCGGAATGCCCCTGAGTTCAGGCAACATAACCACGGCCCGAGCCTATCAGCAGCGGCACACCCGATACATCGTCAGATAGTTGATAACGATCGAGATCTTATAAAGCATCTATCCAGTGCTGGAATTGCCCCAAGGGATATCAGTAGCTTCCTGCATCTCAAAGTTTCCTTGCCCCCCCTTATTGTACAGCAGGATATCTACAATTGTATTGCAAAGGGGAAGCGGGATCTTGCAAAGGGTCAAAGCCACATGCATGCCCTTGCCAATGAGCTTGACAATGAGGGTTTGTGGAGTCGTATAAAGCTGGATGAGGATAACCGGGTTACACATGTTATGTTTGCACACCCGAAGTCCCTGGAATACCTCAAGGCATACCCGGATGTAGTGATATTGGATTGTACCTACAAGACCAATAAATATCGGATGCCCCTTCTTGATATTGTTAGTGTTGATGCCTGTCAGCGTTCCTTTTGTATCGCCTTTGCATTCCTCGCCGGCGAAGAGGAAGGCGACTACATCTGGGCTAGGGAGCGGCTGCGGTCGATCTACGAGCTCGCCGGGGCACGACTTCCATCTGTGATGATAACAGATCGTTGTCTTGCCTCTATGAATGCTATTGAACAAGTATTCCCTGAGACCTTCTCCTTGTTATGCCTTTGGCATGTAAACAAGGCCATCCTTCGCCGCTGTCAACCTGGCTTTGTACGGGGTACACAGGATGCCGAGGGGGTCAAGGTCTGGGATGAGGTCTATGGTATGTGGCATACACTTGCAGCTTCACATAACGAGGAGACCTATGAGAGTCTCCTTGATGACTTCAAGAAGGAATATCTGACCTCCCATACTGCGGAAGTCGGGTATATCCTTGATACCTGGCTTGACCTATACGAGGAGAAGATCATCAAGGCTTGGGTTAATCAACAGCCTCACTTTGGGAATACTGTATCATCTCGAGGGGAGGGCATACATAAGGTCTTGAAGGAATACCTCAAGACATCTGTACTCGATCTCTTCGAGGCTTGGGGGTCTATCAAGCTTGCTGTTACCAACCAAATCCGGGAACTCGAGGCATGTCAGGCTCGGCAGCAGATAACAATCCCGATTGAGCTCTTAGGTGCACTATATTCTATTGTGCGTGGCTGGATATCTCACGAGGCGTTACGAATGGTTGAGCAACAGCGTCAGCGGCTAAAGGAAGACCTTCCTGCCTGTACAGATACAGTATAGAGAAGTCAGGGCATTCGCTGTGCACACACATTGAAGGATCTAGTCGATCGACAACTTCCCCTTCAACTATCACATTTTCATACACATTGGCTTTACAAGCGGGAGGGAGCCCCTAGTCTTATCATTGAGCCCCTTAAACAGCGGGATGACCTAGCTGCTAGGTCCCGGCTGCCGAAGACAACTACTCGCCGCGAGCCAAGTGCTTTTGAAGCTGTTGAGATGTCGATACGCCGCAAGGCACCATCAACATGTTCAAATTGTGGTATTCAAGGTCATACATCAGTCTCAAAGAAATGGCTGCTTCGGTATAGTCATCTCACCACACCGGCAACAACAGCCCCGGCGGCCCCTGAGTTGAGGTTACCGGCAACAACACCCCCGGCGGTCACCGTGTCAGGGTCACCGGCATCGCCCCCGGGTGCCGCTGCAACCCCTGAGCCTGACATGACGATCTTTGTATCGTCAACACCACTCCCTACAACAGCAGCAGCCCCTGCTAGCCCTGAGTCTTCCCTACCTTTTGACCATCCGCGTTCTATCTTCAAGAGATACTGTACAGCACGGGAGAAGTGGTACGCCTTGCTTCCTTGGGGTGCCTTGAAGACTGACCAGCAGTATCGGAAGGCACACAAGCTGCCCCTATGATACAGCAAGGCACAGTATGACTGGTGCCTTGACTAT
>KL660000.1:0-99026 GCA_000732775.1 Stachybotrys chlorohalonatus IBT 40285 | reverse complement strand
AGGAACCATTTTTCCCGAGGGGGCAAATTCTGCCGTCACAGCAGTTCTTCCCAAGATTGCAACACAGTGACGACAAGACTATTTCGATTCAAAGCCTTTAAGTGATCACAACGGCTGGCCCAAAGTTGAAGGTACCTGTCGTTTAGCATCTAAGCATCGTTACGATTATGTCTGGATTAACCTCTGTGGCATCAACCACTCTACTAGTGCCCAGCTTCAGCAGGCTATCAACTTTATTTTTCGTTGACATGAAGTTGCAGGGGTTTTCTATGCGTTTTTAGACGGTGTGTCGCCCAATGAAGAGCCTGGCAACCCGGATTCTTCGTTTCGTCAAGCTCGCTGGTTTACGAGAGGCTGGACATTGCAAGAGCTTCTGGCACATGATGAAGTATTGTTCTTTGACAAGCCCTGGAATAATATTGGTGAGAGAGGGGAGATGGTGAAAGTACTCTCGGAGGTTACCGGAATCGATGAAAGTTTTATATGCAGCTCTAATAAGCAGTCGCCTTATGAAGACAATGCTCATGAATGCCTATCAAGAGCAACGATGGCAGAGTGATTATCTTGGGCGGCCGACAGAGCTATGAAATTGAAGGAGGATATAGCGTATGGCCTCCTTGGCATATTCGATATCAACATGCCCATGTTGTACGGTGAAGGGGTGTTACGAAAGCTTTCAGGAGACTTGAAGAGGAGATCATGAAGATTACCGATGACAATACCTTGCTTTGTTGGGGATTCCAGGAGTCTCCATACAATACTCGATTTCTGGATCCTTCAATACTTGCTATGCACCCAGCACGCTTCAAGAACTGCCAAAAAAATCGTTCCGCGCGGTTTGCACGAATACGGCTTCAAGCTACTCTACTTTCCGATGAATCAAAAAGGCCTGGAAATAACCTTGCCCGTACGGCAAGACTGAACACACAAGTATGTAGTATACGGTATCGTAGCTTGTGGACCAGTTAAAGCGGAACAGTTAGGAGTCGAGAACCCCCCTCGTTGCTCTACCGCTGGTAGCCACAAAAGCTTAAGACAGAGCTCAGTACAATGGATTCACATCTGCTCGGGACGGCAACTATAAGAGCGATTTGGTGTCGACCAGAGCTGGTTCCGCCCTAGTTTCTCCAGCAAGCCGCGCTGGGTTCCTTAATAATTAGGACGGCATTACCTCATGCTGATGTAGCTCCGAGCTCGTAGCTACAACGCTGCGAGGCCGGGCCGGCTCCCCAGACAGCTTCCTCCTTCCTTTGTTTTAGATGATCCTTCAAGTAATGCTACCCTATTTTTGAACAAACCCAGGCACTGCCCTTGACATAAAGGTGTCAAGGTACACTACCTAAGTTCGCAGAATCCTCCTCTTATATACCTCGCGCGTGATGTGAGTCGAACGTTGTCGGTTCGATTCTGGTCGACCACTGTTTCCTAACCGAATAGCTACGGTCGAGCAGGATCCGTTTGTGACTATCCAGTATTAGCCGACACGGCTTGATCACGTTTCAACCTCTCCAATCATAAAGCTTGCCTATCTTGCTAAGTGCGCAAAGGCACATTGGTTGTAGCCGCCCCCACAACAACGTCAATACATCGAGGGACCTTGAGAAGCCGCCACCTGTCACAGCTCAAGCCTCTAGGCCCTGAACTGCATATAAAAATGGGTCCTGCTGGCTGCTGACTCATATCGAGAACAACACTGGGGAGGAAGTCTGTAGAGGCCCTTAAATGTAGCTCCTTGCGCTGCGTCTTGTCAATAGAGCCTGACCTGCTAGTGCCTCTCTGTAGCAGTAGTAACAGTCCTGCCCGATGTGTTCCCCGTCCACTTGCTTCCCAAGACCGAGTCGTGACAGCATGGGAACATTTCTATCAGATGGCTAACGCATCAAACTTATATCAACTAGATGATTGCCTCTTTCCATGGGTTCTGAGGTATAGAGCTGGCAGATTTATCTTCTTGTGAGTATTGTGCCAGGTAATTCCTAAATCTGCAGATGGAACAGACATAAAGCCTGCCGAGCAAGCCTTCCAACGTTACCGATGGCTTACTCCCAGTGGAGACATCTGGGATTGTAGGACACGGTCTTCTATGTATTCAGAGAAGATGTTATGCGGCTTTGGTGCGATGGAAGGCAGATGCAAGTGGTTATCAAACATGCGAATGTTACGAATGGAGTCTGAGGAGCGGGAGCCCATGCCACTGGGGATGTTTTCGGAGACTGGGAAGGCCAATGGAGAGGGTGCCTAGGTATTTGGATAGAATCAGATGATGAGACAAATGCATATATATGCACATACGTAGCCTCTGCAAGCTTACGCGGTACCCTGAAAGCAGATGATATCACTGAAGATTGCTGCAATTTGTAAATGCGAAGAGGGTGCCCCGAGTATCGGCCAAATAGAACCCCCGGTGGTGAGTCAAGCCGTGCAGGTTACCATGTCTGCTTATCCTGACCCAGTGAGCAACAGGATTGGTCGTGATCGGGTTTCCTCATTATGAGTCACCTGGCAACTGTTGCTTATTAAAACTCATTTCCCCCCTTTACACAATCAGCGTCGACTAGATCGACTTGAAGTATCCCACGCTATACGTACATTGCAATAGCCGAAATCGCACCTAAACTCGAAAATGGGGTCCTTAGACATATTGATGCTCATGCTTCTTCAGACTGCCATGTTCATAGCCGTTTGGTCTTTCATCCATCGACACGTGGCCGCCAATGGTCCCATCACTTACGCTCGAGTGTTGACTAAGATCAACAACTGTCTGTGCTCGGCAGGCTCTCTAATCTTCCTGCTTCTTCTCGCCTTTTCCTCCATAGATGATACGACTCGAAAGATATATCACACCTCCAAGTTTTACGAATACCTCGACATCCTGGGTGTCTGCGCAATAGGCGGAGAGATCGACCTCCATTTCGCCACACACCATCTGACCACTCCCTATTTGACCCTTACTCGAGTGATATGGTACTCACAAGGCTGGAAAGTGTTGGCCGCCCTAAACGCCTTCCACCATGTACTCATATACGCGTTCTTCGGCGGCGCTGCGTGGTTAAGGCCAGCGCTGCCTGTTACAGGAACCGTCCAGCTAGTAGTGGGATTGGTGGGAGAGATCCTGATATTGCTGGGCCGTTGGGAACAGGGGACTGGTCCTATATGGCCTCACGTCTTTGGATTGGGATTATTGAGTACTTACTTCGTTCTTTGGCTCCGGGATCTACAGATACGCGCCTCACAGCCTAGTCAAGGCGACAAGAGGAGATCTTAGGGTTCGGATTCAGAGAAGCAACTGTTGATGACGACATGTGGCCAAGAAATTGGTCAATACGGATGTATCGCGCGGAGTTGATGATGGACGGGTGAAAATACCAGGATAGTATATTTCTTCTGGATAGATGAACAATTGAGCGCCTACAACTAGAGTTGTTGTCGTCGCATGAGTGTCTCTGAGAGCTCACAGCTCTAGACCAATGGCGGCTGTTGGGGAGGGGGGGGATGGATGCCGGACCAGTCGACTGTCCTCTTACGGACAAAATCCGGGGACGGACGACGATGATGAAGGGGATGTTTCCTTAATGAATCAAGACATATATTGAGGTGACTTTAATCCTATACCTAATAGCAAGACTATTTAATAGAGCGCCAGGGCATCGATAAGCTAACGTCGCACCTGAACTTCGATGTCCCTTTGTTTCCAGAAACCGGCCTCTCCCAATACCTAATGAGCCATGACTTGTCCCAGGCGGACGCCGACTCTGCAGGGGAGCCAGGACAGTTCAGAATCGCGGGTACAGGAGAGATCACACTCGGTACGTCATTTACAGCTTCTGGCGAGGCAAAAAGACAGCGACGTAGGGATAGGTGGCAAATGGATGAGAGATCACATTGGAAGATCGTGGGAGCCTTGGCGCCATTGATATTTTCCTGGTCCATCCTCCTCCGCCACCTTACAGATTAAGGCTAGATTTAGGTATTTTCCTCTGTTACCCTGAACCTCGATGTTCTTTACTGATGGATCATAGCATCTCGCCGACGGTCAACCCAGACATAGCGAGCACTTGGTGTCTAATTCCAAAATCCTCACCGAACCAGGGAATACATGGAAGTAGTGCGTGATGGTATCTGTGCCATGGAAATTGCGCACGACTCAGCCAACTGGCCTGTTTGGGTGATTTTTAAATCGACCGTGCAATAGGGATTTGAGAACCTAATGAAAAGTACGGAGGTACGTCTTTAATGGGCAGTCTATCGCTAGAGAAATTTGATATATTTATCTTGCAAGTTCCTTCGCCGTGAGGAGGTTCGCAGTCAGGGACCCACGAGTTCCTACTCATCAACTCAATTTGGTGGCATGAACCACCTATATCGCTACCCCTTCCCGAGAATATCCTCAATCCCATCGGCCTGTCTCTGAACGCGCTCTTTAAATGCGATACAAAAACTGCGCATGCAATCGATCTGCACCCAGGCCTCAGCGTTCGCCTGGTCTACACAGACCGCGGGGTGGACCTAGATCGTTCTGCAAGCCGTTGTTTCTAGATCGAAAGAAGTCTCGAAAGTGCACTGAATCCCTGTTGGAACTTTACGAGTAAACTTTTGGCACTTTAGATATACCGACTTGACGTTATCTAAAGTGACCCCAAAAGAACCAGCAGATGACCCCTGAAAGGAGCACTCGTATGCAATGTCGTCATCCACCCGCTCTTGCTTGTTTGGAAACCGCCAAGAAATCACAATACCAGCAATGAGCTTCTTCGGGTGCAGAGAGAGAGGCCTGAGAAATGGTTCCAGGCATGCGCGAAGAAACGTGCGTCCAAGCTTGTAGAGAAATGGTGGCTTGTGTGATGGCAAGTGTACAGACAAGCACAAAGACCCCGCCATCAAAACTGTATCCTGGAGTAATGGTGCTGTTATAGTAACGAGAGGTGGCTGGCGCAAGAAACGGTAACCCTCAAAAGCTGCCTTGGCCTACTTGAAATTCGAGAGCAAATCGTAGACGGTGAGCTGATCTGTTCTTGACATGCACCCGAGTCGCCAATGCTTCTGTTCCTCCTGTCACACAGACGGAATCACTCGCACGTCCGCGGGTAGCCTTGTTACCTCCTCGCCTAGAAACTTGAATAGATGACCATGAAAGAGGTATCTGGGCGCTATTATCTTTTCAGTCGACATCGACATTGCTTGTATTAATGAGCATCTTAATTACCGCTTAATATCCATTCACGGCAGCCCATAAAAGAGGCGTTCTATACTCACTATCTTCAGCATATCCAATCGTATTGATTTCACCGCTGCAATTGTCCAGTATACACAAGAGGAGCATTAATGATCTATATTCTGAAATCCTGTAAATCTACTTGGCTCCTTACGGTAAGCAGCTGAACCCGTAGGGGTATATGTTTCTGAGAACTTGCACTTGTGATCTAATTGAGCATTCCTTTAGCCATTAAAGTAATGGAGAAGGTTTTTTTTTAGTGATTTTTAGTAGCCTCCTCTAACGTCACGTAAGAAAGCCATGATTTAAGTAGATGGAGATGCAATAAGAATATTGGCCTGTTTTCCTTAGTGGATAGCTACTTAAGGAAATTCATGCTCAACATTAGATATTGGAGGTATGTTTAGCATAAATAGCAGTAAGCAGAAGCTATAACAACTTCGCCAGGTTTCAAGCCGCTTAAAATCCATAATCCGTATTTGTCACAAGCCGTGACAGTAATTCCCAAAGCAACCAGTCACATAATTGCATCAGAGCAATTGTTAAGGAGCGGGGCAATATATAAGATAACAGCGATAGAGCACTCACCCATCGCTATTCTAACCACGATACTATAGCGAACATCACCCCTAGGTCACTCCTATGCATAGAACAACTACATAAATGGGGGGAAAATATACGATTACTAGTCAGAAGACTTACCAGCCATTAATATAACTTGGTTTAGTGTGATGTATTTATGCATTATGAGATCTAATTTTAAGACTTCTCTATTATTTAGTATAATACCCTGATCGCCTGCGAATATAAAAGACGGCTACATAGTATCCTCTATATAGTTGGAATCCGACCTAGCCGTTACGACCAATGTAGTGCAGGTCCGTCACTTTTCGAGTATTCAGCCTGCTGCTCTGACGAATGGCTGTATTTTGGTTTAGGAGATCAACTCTCACTTGGAGGCGTAAGTTGGGCTAACATGCATCGAATCACGCATAGACGCAACGTCCGGATAGCATAAAGGAAACGTCCGACACCATTCATCAAGTCATGAAAGACATGGAGACTCCCAATGCCTTGATTCTCTTACCGAGGTTCGTTTTCCCCCGACTTTCCGCGCCAAACCCCAAAGCTTCCCAGCAACATACGATCCACTCACCTTCTCCGCACAAGCCAACACCTTGCTCATCTGACAAACCCACCCGCGACTCTTCATCCTCCACTGACATCATCGGCCCTTTTGTGGCCACGGCTTTCCCTGCCCACAACCTCGTCTCCCCACCGCTAGCTAAGCAGAACCCGACTAGCCCTATTACCGAAAGATGCAGCCAAAACATTTGCGGGGTGGGTGTCCGTGGGGATTGCATGCGGGGAGCGGACGGTGAGTCGTGGAGTTCACTTGCAGGGGGCAGGGTCTGAGTCGTGGATATAGCCTGGGGAAAGGAATCCCCAGTTGATCCAAGCCGCTGGGGACGCTTGGCTCCAGGACCGGATCCAGGACCGACCCGAACTAAAACAGTGGACGAATTAATAGCCATGATTCGGCCCGAATCTAGATTTGGACGGCAGTTCGCCGGCAACTTGACATTGAGGCGTCACCAAATTGTCAATACGTGCTGGTGTTATTGGCAGTGGTTGGCTGTGCACAAGTATATAAAGCCTCGCCAACTCTGTTGAATCCACGATGCCTATCAGACACGTCGATTACCCTCGGCCGTCATCATGAAGTCCTCTCTGTCTCTGGTCGGGCAACTCGCCCTCGTCTTAGCCCCTCTCAGTCATGCCCTCCCTGTTGACGGCGCACCAGTCGCCCAGGTCCGCAACGGCACATACCAAGGCGTATACAACGCCCAGTACGACCAGGACTTCTTCCTCGGCGTGCCCTATGCGCAGCCCCCCGTTGGCGACCTGCGTCTCCGCATCCCGCACAGCCTGAACGAGTCCTGGTCCGACTCCCGCCAGGCCATCGAGTACTCCCCTTCGTGCATTGGGTATGGATCCGACAACTGGGTCCTTGGCAACTACGTCTCCGAAGACTGCCTGACCCTTAACGTAGTCCGTCCCGCCGGCACGGCTCCCGACGCGAAGCTCCCCGTCGCTGTGTGGATTCACGGCGGCGGCTTGTTCATGGGCAGCGGTGTTGACCCTCGTTACAACACGAGCTTCATGGTCGAGCAGTCCGTCGAGATGGAGACCCCCATCATCGCCGTCACCATCAACTACCGCATGCACGCCTGGGGTTTCCTCTTTGGCGAGGAGCTTGCCGCCGAGGGCTCGAGTCTGCTGGGTTTCCGCGACCAGAGGCTGGCACTGCACTGGGTCAAGGAGAACATTGCCGCTTTTGGTGGTGACCCTGACCACGTCACCATCTTTGGCGAGAGCGCCGGTGCGTGGAGCGTGGGTTCCCAGCTGCTTGCGTACGGCGGCCGAGACGACGGCCTATTTGTTGGAGCCGTGCTACAGAGCGGTGCGCCCGTCTCGCCGTCTCCGGATGGGACCGTTACCACGGCCGCAGACTGGGAGCCGACGTACCAGCGCGTCATTACCGCAACCGGCTGCAACGTCGAGGACTCACTTGCCTGCCTGCGAGCTCTTCCGACCGACCAGCTCAGTGCCGTCTTCAACAGTTCCACGACAACGCCCGTCTCCAGCTGGAACAACGTCGTCGATGGGGACTTCTTCCCCCACCCCAACCACGACCAGCTCTACGAGGGCAACTTCGTGCCCGTACCCATCATCATTGGCATGAACTTTGACGAGGGTGCCAGCTTCGGTCCCCGCGGCATCAACACCGACGAGCAATTCCTCGCCGTCGTGTCGCGGACCCGCGTCAACGCGAGCGCCAACCACGAACTGACGCGCCTGTACCCTGACGACCCGGACGTGGGCATCCCTGCTACGCTCGAGGGCCGACCAACCGGCGAGCTCGCTGCCCGTCTTGGCTCGCAGTACAAGCGTGCGGCGGCTTTCCAGGGCGACGTGTCGATGCACGCGCCCAAGAAGCTCATGGTCGAGGCGTGGGTAGCGCAGGGTGCCACGGCCTACAGCTACCACTGGAACGTGCTGGTCAACGGTTTCGCGGCGGAGAACGGCGCGGGACACTTCCAGGAGGTGGCATTTGTCTTCAACAACGTCAACGGTGAGGGCTACACCACCCCTGTCTCCGTCAATCCCTTTGAAGGCCAGCCGGAGACGTTTGCCCAGCTGGCCAACCTCATGTCGAGGATGTGGATCAGCTTCTTCGTCCACGGTGATCCTAACTACAACAAAGGTTTGTCGCAACCTCTCTCCTGCGATTTGTTTTTCTTGACAAGCTAACCGTGATTGCCCTTCAGCGAACTGCCTCCGATGGCCGGTGTACGAGCTTGAAGACCCTAAGAACTTTGTGTTCGATGTCAACGTTACGGGACTTGGATATATCGAGCAGGACGTGTACAGAGAGGCTGGCATTGATTATTTGGTCGATGTTCTGTGGCCCCCCTCGGTTGAGGCTTAGAGCCCATGCCATGTTGGCTTATCAATCAATAAAGAAAGATTAAGGGACAGCAGCGCATACGCGTTGTTCTCCTAACAAATTAGAATTGCGTACAGTACCGTCCAGATTCAGAGTTCATCATTAACGATCAATCCATAGCAGGCTTGGTGAGCCAAGACACAGTTTATCACACTGCACACTGTGTAGTCCTCGACCATATTTACTAACACAAGGAATATACCCTCTGTATAGCCGCAGAGGGGCGGTACCAACAAAACGGCGTTCCGTATAAACGAATTCCATCCTATCGAGCATTAATTTGGTTGTCCAACCAAACCCATGTAGCCGTGTGGCAGGCGGATGCTAATCCTGGGCGAGGCGAAGCCTTGATTACACCGCATGCGGAATAGCCTGCTCAAGCAACGTGGACGCTGGCGCCTATTATATATGTCCCTTCCGTCCTTGCCGGAGGAGTTCCTCAACACTTACTTCTCATTTAAAGAGACAACCAATTGTCCAAAAACAGAATCAAAATGGTTTCTTACAAGCAAATCGTCGCCTCCAATGCACTCATCAATGACGGCACAGCACCACGGGTCTCAGTCTTTGTGGGTGGCACATCTGGCATTGGCAGAATGACACTCCAGGCCCTCGTCACAACGGGGACAAGCATGAAAATTTATCTGGTCGGGCGCAAAAGCTCAGAACAACGGATGCAAGCCTTCATCGCAGATCTTTATGTCATCAATCCCAAAGTGGAGATCATTTGGATCACAGCTGAAGTTTCACTTCTGGCAGAGACGAAAAGGGTGTGCGAGATCATCAAGGGCAAAGAGTCGACCGTCGATTTGCTGTTTCTTACGACAGGATACACGACGTTCGGCCCGCGTGATGAGACCACGGAAGGCCTGGACATCTGCCAGAGTCTGGGTTACTACTCGCGAATGCTCTTCACCTTGCATCTCTTGCCTCTCTTGAACCGGGCAGAGGCTCCTAAGGTGATAAGTGTTCTGGCTGGCGGCATGGAACGGGCAAATATCAATCTCCATGATTTAGGCTTGAGAAAGCCAGGCAGTTTCGGAACAATTCAGTGTTGGTCGCATAATATCACCATGACTACGGTAGCCCTGGACAAGATAGCCAACGAGAATCCCAACGTCACATTCATCCATTCTGCACCGGGCTGGGTCAACACAGGAAACGTCAACAGGGGCAACCCAAACTGGCTCACGGGCTGGTTCGTTTGGCTGGTCCTCGAGCCACTCATCGCCATCCTCAGCTTCAGCGACGAGGAGTCTTCGCAGCGATATCTGTTCCAAAGCACAAACGCAGCGTATGGTGGGCGTGGGGTACCATGGACAGGTCAACCAGGCGTGAACACGAGAGGAACATCTGACAATGGGTTGTTCCTGGTCAGTTCCAAGTGCGACTGTATCTCTAACGCAAAGACCCTCGGGGTGCTTCGAGAGACAGCACAAGAGAAGGTCTGGGAGCATACATTGGAGACCTTCCAGCCTTATTTATGATCGGATCTCTAGGGTTGCGTCTATTTGGGATTGAATACTGGTGAACTACAGATGACTTGTGGAGGAAAAGTCTCTAGAGACAATAGTAGCGTTCATTTGTTGTGAACTTTGCTATGTCCATATGAAGCTACAGGAAGCTTAATATCCACTCACTCTTGTACAGATTATCTCTACCTGAACAGGTTAACATCCACTCCCTGACATCTGAATTCGTGAATACATCCAAATAACGGTAAATCTCATATTTTAATCACCATTGCACGGACTTTCCTCAGCGAACAAAGATTTATCCAATCATGACTGCAATGAGGCTGGAGTGATGCACTTAGGAGCCCATCACTTGTCCCGGATCCCAACGCTTCTATCGAGGCCAGACTCATTAATAAATATCAGATGTTATGACTTATAGCCTCCAAGATTCAGTCTGTACTTGTAGAAGTCTCGTAGCTCTGGTCTTCGCTGTTGAGCGATACGATACGTCTTCTTGTATATCTACTTCACAAACTTCAGAGCTCGAATGATGTTCGCGGGCGACGCATCCACCTAATAACTCTTACGAAGGAAGGTAATGATATCACGACGTCGTATATGAGGGCTTTTACCCACGCGCTTATAAAGCAGTTCGGGTATCATGAGGGCTATCTTAGAGTCGTGGCCAGTCTGGTTTGAGGGGGTTGTTGTAGTCTTGTATTGTTCTACGCTCACTTAAATTCCGTGGATGCTGCGTTCGATGTAAGGGATCGTTTGGGCGATGTTCTTGATAGGGATATCATCAAAGAGTAAACTACAAACCTTCTTACGCTTCTCGGGGTTAGTCGTGGGGCCATTAGGGTAAGGCACTTTTGGGTTGATTCTGAAGCTTTTGTTGTGGGAGGCAGAATTGGCCGCCTATCCACTTATGGATGATTTAACAAATGGTTGTGTCCAAGGCATAAACTTGGCTTGTTATCGCTCCAGTGTCCAGGTTACAGTCCTTCCAGAGGCAACCCAAGCACTGTGCCTGCGCCATGCGGGGCCAAAAATGGACCAATATGACAAGAGTTCAAGACGGGATTGACGGACGCCGAACCTGAACCTCGCTGTACCTGTCAGCTTACGTGCATGTCAATTGTGAAACACAATTTCTATAAATATGCCAATGACGCATCATTAACTTCTGAAGCTACAAAGGGTTGGAGATGCGTGACTAGTAAAGTAGCGTGACCTTTTTTAGGAATATGATTGGTTGAATCCACGCGGACGAGGGAAGCTTTCTGGTCTTGGAGGAATTGGTCTCGTGAAACTGGCGTCTCTGCAGTAGTCACGAATCCTCTTGGCTAGAGCTAGCATTCCTATTGCTGACAACAGTTGCCAACCTCGGCCTAGATTCATGCGGGCGGTGGAGCCGTCAAGTGTACTGTATCATTAATAATTGCCAACCTGTTTGGGATTCGAATCTTGGTATATAAACGATTCACTGCCTCTTCCCCTCTTCCCACCAACAGCAGCCAACATCCCCCTGCATCAACCCTCCCATCTATAACCTACCACGCCATGTCTCCCCTCCGCGATCAGCTGCTCAAGGTGGCCCACGGCTACATCGACGGCTTCAACCAAAACACACCCGAGGGCGTCATTGCCTACCGCGCCCCCAACTGCGTCCACCGCATCGTCCCTACCTCGGCCAACATCCCTGCCCGCAGCAACGAGGAGTACCAGAACTTCATTTCGTCGGGCTTTCAAATCATTAAGAACTTCAAGCTGCGCATCTCCGAGGGCCACGAGCCTGTGATTGACGAGGTGGCCCGCAAGATTGTCCTCTTCATCAGCTCCAGCGCCGACTCGCCAATTGGCCCCTACACCAACGAGTATGTGTTTGAGCTCAAAACGAATGAGGACGGAACCTTGATTGAGCAAATCACCGAGTTCATCGACACGGCGCCCACGGTTGGGTTTACGCAGAAAATGATGGCGCACTTGGCGTCGCTGACAGGGCAAGCCTCTCAGTAACCGGAGGGGTCAAGCAGGACAACGGTTTCAGAATGTCACCTCTCTGCACAATAGACTCGACGAGATGTGACTCCACCATCAGCGCAGAGCGAGCTAGCCTTGAATGCTCATTATAGCAGACGCAACAAGCAATAACAAAAACAACAAAATTCAATATTGTTTTGTCTAGTTTGCAGCGAATCATCTAAAAGGCAAAAGCCGTGGCCCAACGTATTGTTTACGGATTTGAACTGTGCTTCCCGATCCCAAGATTGCGCAGGGCCCTATGGAACGGCGTACCCAAGGTTCATGGAAGATTTAAGCACGAAGTGCAAAGCTGCTGGACTTTTCCAAAATCCTGGGGGAAGACTACAGGTTTAGCGCATGGAGCATGACAAGAGGTTGTCTAGTTCACCCGGTATGCAAAGGAAGGTTTCGAAAAGGGAATCTATCAACACTGCCCCCCTCTATCTTTCTATTGTATCTTATGGTGGTATCAAACAATCGAATCGCAAAGTGACCTACCTCCGCGCTGTAGTCTCATCGCAATTTATGAAGTAAATTCTACACGTATATCCAGCGTTATATACATTTCCTTACTATCTAACTTCTCGCTTTTTTCCAACGACACACTCACTGCATCTTTTGTCCTCCACGTCGACTTGATCGCCACCTTCCTGTCCCGACACAGCCGTCCCAATCGACTCACCAGCGCCATATTCTTCGCCTCCACGGCCTCATACACAAGCCGATTCGGCGTGGCGATACAATACCACGGCTCCGCAGCTCCTTCCAGCCCGCAAATAATGGCGAATTGGCCCGTCGCTCCCGTTCGAGAAAACCATGTCACGCGGTGGAATGCCGTAAAGGTAGCGTGCTCGCTCGTTGCCGTAACAAAGATACTGTGCTCTTTATCCCACCGGCTATGCGGCTCTATCGTGGTGACTTCGCACTTGTATGAAGTTTTCTTGTACTCATATCTGATCCGGAAAGCAAAGTTCCGGTTGACCTGCGTCGCCCACTTTTCCTGACCACTAGATCGTTTCGTAATGTAGATGGAATGATCTTCTTCCGTTGGGAATCGCACATACTCCCGAAAAGCCCTCCGCAGCAACCTTTCGGGCTCGATGCGTGCAAGTACATCGCTGCCCCCGTGTCCCTGGTTTTGCAGAAGAATATGCAGTGGCCGAGCGTCGCCGTATGTGCAGCAGTTCAACGGCATAAGGTATCTGCGCTCACCAGCTCTTGTAAGCCTCGTCCTTATTCTGAGGCCCTTGTTTGTCATGGTGTACTCGGGGTTCTGGTCGTGGCCACGCGGGCAACAAATTTTGTGTCCGTCGATGAATTCGCGAGGTGATATGGCCAGGATGCCGCGCCATGGTGTGCTAGTGTCGCACGTAGCGATGTTATAGATGACCATGTTGGTAGAAGCCTGCTTCCAGGCAAAGATGGTCATGTCGTTGCTATCTTTGATGATTTCTTCCTGTAACCGTATAAATGCCTTTTCCCCGCCTTCCCCGTACAGCATTGGGGTGATGATGCCAAATACGCCCAGCAGGCAGTACGCCATGTCTTCGGGCCGCTTAGTCTCTCTCGTGGCTGCCCAGGACATCCTCATGGCAACTGTACAGGCATCTAGTAGACCTCTCAGATATTCGAAGGCGTTGTTTTCGAGTATCTCCTGGTCAATATGTGTTTTTTCCGATATTTGAGCACTCAATAAGTGTTTCGTTCCCACAAACCTCCAGTGTTGATCGAAAAACGATATTTTGACCGGCGCTAGAAGCTCTTGGAGCGTCCATCCGCGAGTGAACCATCGACACGTCGTAATGTTGATGCGGCTGCCTTCTTCCGTGGGAATTTCGTAGTCTGACAAATAGGCATAACACTCGGCCGAAAGTCCATACAAGGTGAACATGGAGGTGATGGCTTCGGACAGCTCTGCGCTACTATTCTTGTTGATGCAGCAGCAATCCACCCAAACGTACTGCAGCTTGTTTGCCTCAGCCATGCGACATGCTGCCTCAACTTTGTGCCATCCACGTCGAAGTCGACGAGTATCCTGATTTCGGAATTCATCGAAAGTGACCTCGTCCTCATCCCACGTGTGCGATAAAATAGCGTAAGGTGGCATCTTGGAAATCTCGAAGGACTCCATCTCAATTGTGTCGCACTTGATGAGACGCATGATTGATTCACGCGAGCTCTGTTGCGCATCTGTACAGCGACAGTCGTGAAGGGTTTCGCAAGCCGCTGGATCGGGGCTGGAAGGGAGCCGTGAGAAGGAATGTCTGCTGTAAATCTACGAATTTGCCAAGAACAGTATCCATTCGTGGGCATACAAAAGTCAAGGATTGAAGGGGACGGAGGGTGGAGGGCGGAACACTGGCTGCGCCTCGTTTGCGGGCGCAGTCCAACCACTTAGGCACTTCTTGCTGGCATTGTGTGGTGCTAGCACCGCGTCGTGGCTGAAATGCTGCCAAAGTCGATTAACCCCAGTAACTTATCGCAGTTTTGTATCATTGGGTACCGATCCGAGCTTATCACAGGTTGAAGATAATAATGATGTGTGCGAAATTGATGAGAGCAGACGTGGATTATACCACACATGATACTATCACGAAGCTCTGCCGATGATAGGCCATGCGTGTATAATGTCCGGGCCTGTTCGAATTGCCATGAGAAAATGCGAACAAGGTGTTGCGCCGTCTCCAGAAACCTCAACATCAGTAGAATCCAGATATAGCTTGCCCTCCATAACCTGACGATATTCCGCAGCATATCGAGCGTCTAGACTGCGAAAGCAAGAACACAGCCGGCCCTTTGAGAAGGACAATGAAAGCTGTGCTTCGTTCAGTCTATCCACAAGCAGAACAAAAACATGAGATCAGTACACTTGTTTCGGTATCGGTCCCTTACTACATTTGAGCGCTTTTGGTCGCTACCCGTCTTTGCTCGATTGCATGTGGAAGTAAGCCTTTCATTAAGCAGCCCTTTTTGGGCAGCTGTAGTATCAGGAGGTAGGTAAGAATTTAAAGCGAACAATGAGAGGGCCAAGAGATATTTTGTCCATTTGAACAGGCGTTAGAGGAAGGGGGCCAGAAGACACATGTCAAATAGATCTAAGATGAAGCAGGACAAATAGCCATGTATGCTCCCAAGGTGCGTCTTTGGACGTAATATACACGATTGTTAGTCGAGATCTCGACATAATCTTTCACAAGACATGAAGACATGTTCATGTTTTTGTTCATCTTTGTTCATCTTCCATAAATCCATAATCTCCGGTTAGCATAAGCCGGTCCTGTTTTATACAAACTTCAATGAAAGAGGCAGTGACCAAGCTGAACCTTGAAAATTATCGTGATGACTGCTAGTCCGTACATATAGTCGACTGACCCTCACCCTTTTTATGTTCATGCCCTATTCTGGATGTGCGAATTGCAAGTGATGATGAGTAGCACACCCAATCATGATGCATGGAATGGGTGGAAATTACGATCATAACAGACATACATGCCAGAAGGCTCTATTAGTCGCCGATTGATTGGAGATCATTGCGTTTCTGCGTGTGGCTATGTTACAACTCGGGGGTAAGGGCCGGACCAAAACCTCGAATTTCATAGGACAGGGCACTCAAGGACATGCTCACTCGGAGCCGAGATGAGATTACTGACGCTGATGAACGCTATTGCTTGTACCAATGGACTCTTGAAGTTGTCAAGCCCTACTTAGCAAACGACGGGGCCATCGCCACTCGGGCAATCCAATGACAATTCACATGCCTACTTGTGAATGTAGAGGTGCCTATGTAAATGATGTGGACCGAGAGTATTGCCACATTCATGCCGGGCTGTCCAGCCAGAAGGGCCTTTTGTTATCTTTCTACTGCAATTTGGGATCCAAAACCATGCTCTGGTATCATATTCTCGGCCAAATATATTTGACGCGGCTGTTTCTGGACGCCCCTCTTGCCCCTCTACAATCCCCACTCCCGAACTTGCTGATGGGAGCATTGTCCTACATACCGGTTACATACAGGACGGAAGCCAAAGATCGACAAGAACCATGCAACTGCATGCCGCTCCTGTGGCTGGTGCCCAGCGTCCCGCCTCCTGCAGGCTGTAGATGGTTGGCCCAATGCGATTGGCAGACTTCAAGTGTGGCTGAGGCCTTTCTGTGCCCATGGTTCCTCTTTTCCCCATCTTAGGAATGCCGCATGTTTTGGCCTCAACTCCATTCACCTCCACTTGAACACAAGAATTTGCGGCACTGGTTGCCCAAGCCGAAGTGGAGAGAAGGCCAATAGGAGACTTTCGTTCGGCTTTCCCTGCTGGACAGGCACTTCTTTGCAAGCTCGATTGGACTCTTGACAGATTAACCAGGTAAAGAGCACTCCAGAAACGGTTTGTTCGGGCGCAACCTATGGGGTCTAGAAGGAAAAGCAGCGGACGATATGGTACCTGTAGTAGGAGAGTAAGACAAGTGGGTGAAGAAGCAGTTGAGCCAGATGAACGCACGAAATGGAAGTGATATAAAACATGCATATCCAAATTTCCAGACAACATCTAGTAGACCATCTTCGAAACAAGATTTGGCTAGTGCTCAGAAGTGCCATGTTAACGGCCGTCCACGATGTCCACCAACGCCAACCCTTACCCCAGCACTTCAGCGCCTTCGCAAGCCGGTACACGGCAGGCCCGTCCCCAACGCAGACACACGCATCCTCCCAGGTGCGGCCCCTGTTCCCCGTGTTCTTCAACGAACCATATTTAGTCTCCTTAACGGAAAAGCAAATGCTAAGCCTCCATAATGCTAGAACGGTCGCCACGGAGCCTCCGACCCATAATGCCACGCACGCCGAAATGCTGCAGCGCTATTTGAGCGAGCCTGATCAACTAACCGGCAGGCTTATCGCCGTAGGCTCTGACACGGCACATTCAGGGGCTTCGGAGCGGGATTTCGATGCGCTGACTGCTCAACTGGATGAGATGGCGAGGAGAGCGGCGGGCGGTAGCATTTGAGCCCGGGCCGAACTCCATCGGCGGCGGGCGGCATCCCTTGTCGACGCGCGAGTTACCGATCGGATATTGCATCACAGAATCGTGGAGAAATATCAACATACTGAATTTACCGGAACCGTGAACACTATGGATACTTGGCTGGCTCACATACGAATTGCCTAGAGCAAATGTTCAATCAAGAATGCACTGGTAACCGCCATCCCCAAATATAAACACGGTTATTTTCAGTCGGGCTCTATAGTTGACGGTATCGTATATTAGTACCACGATGGAGATTTTCAGATGCAAAAGCCAGTGGAAGCTTATGACCAGGACATACCCAGTCCTTCCCAATCCTCATACCAAATCCACCAGACAGACCATGCCTCCAGGCTCCGTCAACCACCCCGTTAACCACCCCATCAGCCATGAGCAGGCATTCGCCTACGTAAACGGGAAAGAGGGAGCGGGTATCGTGCATCACGGTTGATATAGAACACAGCAAATGCCACGTCAAGCCGTCCCATACAGATCGATGGGCTTTGACTGGCCCGAATACACGAGTTGCCCAAACCGGAGCATCCGCTCCAGGTCCGCCCTAGCTCCGACGCCGCTACATCCCTGCACGGGCATGTCCGAATAGGCTAATAAAGGTAAAGTGTCGGGTCGAGTCGTGGCTTAGCCTGGTTCCTTTCTTCCACGTAGCATATATTTCGCGTCGAATCCTTTGACATTCGTCTGTTGGATGGCATGAATCAACAACGGTGGTTGCTGAGAACCTAGGAGCAGGTCTACCCTGTTCGTGGGAGAGTCGAAACTAAACTCCCCTACTTCATATTTCGAGGCCTTGCAGCGCCACACGACCACAAGCCCGAAACCCCTAGACTGAGCCAGCATGGGCCTGGCCGGTGGAAATTCGCCGTGGCCGGACGCTTTATAAATACAACTTACCAGCCTTCCCGAACAGGCGTCGGGGCGCCTAAAGCAGTCTAGGCTTTGCGCGGAGCTCCGTGCAATTCCACACCTACCACGCGATCAGACATGTGTGCCAAGGTAGATCCCAGCGCGGCCCTGTCATGCATCATCCTTCCCAAGCAAAGCCTTCCTACATCATGCTGCTCACCATCACCTTCCCGCTACGCCCTACGCTAAACCCGGCGCAAGCCTTATACGGCGGACCCCTCCCGAGGCTCCGGGACGCCGCCCCCATCGGCTATCTCCCATTCTCCCTCCTAGAATACGTATGCGTCTTGCTAAGCAACTTGACGATCTGGCTGCCGCTTCATACATAGGTGGTAAACTTGCTCAGGGACACGGTGGCTGTTTAGTCTGAAGAATCACTCTATTGGACGCAAGCAGTAAACACCATTTTCCGATCCCAGCGGAGGACTCGACGGCGGCCAGGGACGACGTGGGATGCTTGTAGAACACTCGGACACTACCTCGGACTCCTTGGATGACCATCCTTTCTCATCTGGCTCTCGGCACAACGGCAAAGTTTCAGCCCTACGAGCACCACTACTGCCAACACAGTTGCACGTGGGGACAGTGTGCGCGCGATATAACCTCACCATGAAGCCCTTCCATGCGGACCCCAACAGCCACGCCTTCATCGCCGTGGACAGCAGCCCATCCCCCCATGCCGGTAGCGGCAGCAGCAGCGGCGGCGGCGGTGCCATCATCGTTGCCGCCGCCGCCGCAGCGCCATCTGGCCGCAGGGGGAAGAAAGTACGCACCGGCTGCATCACCTGCAAGTCAGTAGTTGACCCCCATCTCTGTCCCATGCCCATCCTCATCTTCCCCCCCCCCACGGCTCGACTTACACAAAGAACGCTCAGGATCCGCAAGGTCAAGTGCGACGAGACCAAGCCGGCATGCGTGCGGTGCGTGAAGACCGGCCGCAAGTGCGACGGCTACCTGCCCTGGTCCTCGCGCAGCGCCCGCGTCTCCGTCTGCCACGTGCCCTCGCCCACGCCCGAGCTCGGCACGGCCGCCGAGCGCCACGCCTTCGAGTACTACCGCTCGCGCTCCGGGCCGCTGCTCGGCCGGGCCATCGACGTCGACTTCTGGGGCGGCCTAGTCCTCAAGCTGAGCTTGCGGGAGCCCGTCGTGCGCCACGCCATGCTCGCCATGGGCAGCCTGCACGAGAGCCTGACCGTCATGCAGAGCGAAGGCCGGGACGTGGACCGTAGCTTCGCCTTCACCGAGTACGGCAAGGCCATGGTGGCGCTGCGGAGGTGGGATCCCAAGAACTCGACCACGGCCATCCCGCTGCTCGTGTGCATCCTCTTCATCTGCATCGAGTACCTGCTCGAGCACGAGACGGCTTCCCAGCTGCACATCAGCCAGGGCCGGCACATCCTCTACGCCATGGACGACACGCGGTCGCCGGCCCTCGACATGATCAAGCAGCACCTGGTGCCCATCTACGCGCGCCTCAGCCTCGCCAGCTTCCTCTACTCAAACCGCCCACCGCCCATCCCGCAGCACCTGCGCACCGCGACAGAGATGCCCACGCACTTCGGCTCCGTCGAGGAGGCCCGCAACCTCCTGTACCACCTCCTCGACGAGGGCCTGCGCTTCAAGGTCCGCGCCACCCCGGCCCTGTATGACCCGCGCACCACCGCCTGGGACATGCAGGTCCTCGCCGCCGAGCAGCAGCGCATCCTGGCTACCCTCGGCCGTTGGCACGTCGCCTTCTCCATGCTGGCGGCCACGCTGCCGCCCGGCCAGCCGGCCTATCCCGACGTCCAGCACTTGCTGCACATCTTCTACCACTCCTCCAACATCTGGATCAAGACCGCCCTAGAGCCCCAGCAGCTCGCACTCGACGCCTACATGCCCGACTTCGCCGCCATCGTGACCCACGGCTCGGCCTTTATGAACTCGCTGGCGTCCGGCCCCGCCACGCCCGTCTTCACCTTCGAGACCGAGGTCCTGGCGCCTGTTTACTTTACCGTCACCAAGTGCCGTCATCCGCTGCTGCGCCGCGCCGCCCTCCGCCTGCTGATGCGGGAGGAGATGAGGGGCCGCCGGGAGGGCCTATGGTACTGCGCCGAGACCGTCGTCGTGGGCAAGCGCGTCATCGAGATGGAGGAGGAGGTCAGCAACGCGCTGCACATGGACCATATGTACTGGACCAGCTCGCCCACGGGCAGCCACCACTCGCACGCGTCCTTCGACCGGGAATCGCGGCTGCGTGTCATGGAGGCCTACGAGGGCGAGCTGCACGTCCCCATGACCCATCCTCCCACCATCGTGGCATCGCCCCTGGACGTGATGGACTGGTCGCCCGAGCACAGTATCGCGCCGCCCGGCACCCAGCCCAGCTGGAATCCCACCTTTATCCCCAAACGGTCCCGCCAGCCGCGGGACACAACCCCGAAGCCGCTGGAGGTGTCGACGCACTTGGACGATTACGACACGCAGTCTCTGCAGTACGAGTCGCCGTATGGCGTGCCGGAAGAAAGAAGGATCAAGAATGCCATCATCGGACCGCGGCAGGATGGCGGCGTTTGGGTGACCATGTTTAGGGAGTCAAGGGACGGCAAGGCAGATTGGGATGTGACGCGAGAGTTTCTCAAGTTGATGTAGAGCCTTTTGTATTATCAGATGCCGTTCGCTCGCCGAAGGCGTTCACATCCCATTCTTGTAGTATGATTAGTGTAGTTTAACCATCACGGACGGTAGCGATGCCATTTGAACCGGGCTTTGTGGGTATCATAGTCATATTTATCTTGGTCAACATCCCCAAGCATTTAACTTCTGGCACTCTCGGTCCTCCTCGGCGCAGCCGCATCCAGTGCCATCTTCCGTCGCTTATTCCTCTCATCCTGCTCCGCCATGACTTTCGCCGTCAAGGATGCTGCAAGGGGGTTGTTGATGCCGCTTATCCTCGAGTCCACGTCCTTCTTGGTCTCGTTCTTCTTGCTTGGCTTGGAATTCTCCTCTTCATCTTTGAGGTCGTCGCCTTTGCGCTTCTTCTTCTTTTCCGACTTGTCTTTCTTCAGTGTATGGGTCAATCCCTTGGCTCGTAAATGCTCCATGCGAACCTCCAGCTTCTCCATGTCTTTCTCTGTCGATGGTAATATCGTGACGATGTTGTCCTTGGAAAACTCCTCTGCGCACTCGGGGCAATTTCTCTCCTGGATCTCGTTCATCGCCACCTCAGCAAAAACGTGGCCGCACGGGACAAGATATACAGCCTTTGTCGTAGGCCCCATCTCCTTCATCGAGATTGGACACGCCCATTTATCACCACTTTTGGAGAACTTCAGCTTGACCACATCGCGCAACGAGCGGATGCCGAGAGATTGGGGCGTGACGTCTGGCGCTTCGTCCGATGGCATTAAGCCCTTGAGTACGGCTTCGTAGTGATACAGCCGCCCGCGGTAGTCGGACACAGTGGCATCGAAGTCTAGAGGCGTACCACTGAGCGCGCAGTGACTCCAGGCATGGGCGAGAGACTCGAGGACGGTGGCTTTGAGTTCGGACGTAGTTTGCGCGCGGGCGGCGTTCTTGACCAGCTCGCTGCGCTTGGGAATCGAGCCGCCGTCGTTACCCATGTTGACGAGAGATTGAAGGCTGAATTCGGGAATCGATGACTGTTTGGAGCCGCAAGTGTACAGAAAAGCGTTGCAGAGTGAGGCGAATAGGTCCTGTCATGGAAATGTTGCTGGATGAAGCGAGAAGGGTACGAGGTCGGCAATCCAACCCACGGAGGCAACGCAGTTATCTTATCGATAAAGCGACACCTAAAATCTTCACAGTGCCAGTGCAGGAATGGACTGTATTTCCGCACGGTCCGTATTTATGGAATGAATGAAACAGAAAATTTAGGTGGAATAACAATGAGAGCCAATCGCAATCATCCTCATGGTCTCTTCAGGTGTTGAATTATCCCTTATGCGCTTGTGGCCCTGTACCTGGTACTCCTCGTCACCGAAGCACATCCAGGATCCGGGAGTGCTGTGACGGCTCCAAGGAGATATCCTTCGCCGAAAGCCTTGAAATGAAACGCCATGTCTTCTACTCCAGCCGAAACTTCTCAGAGCTGGAGAATCTGAGGCAAATATCGCGTTTCGACACATTACATTGACTTTGAAATTGCACAGTAAATTCGGAAGAGGGAGACCCAACCTCATCTACGCTTCCCAAATCAGTTTGTTCTCTCTTGCTCTTGGCAGCTGCTTGATTACATGGAATGAAAAGTAGTTAGTAGCATATATACGAAGAGGCTCCGTTTATTGCTAAAAAATCAAGTATGGGGAAATATTTTGCTATCACGATTCCAGTAGGTAGCTGTAGGCGATAATAGCTCATGATCCTTTACACAAAACCAGAGCTGCCGCCTACCAGAACTGTCGCTCAATATTCTAACAACCTCAACGCCGAATCATTCGACAATGTCCGTGCATGTGCTTTCCCCAACGACAGCTGAAAAGAAAGAGGGGATGCCCAGATCCGGATGCATGAGGGCTTGGCAACAGGAACTGCCGAAGCTTGCCAGCCAGTCATAGCTTGCTTACCGTTTCGCTTGCATCCAGCCAGCCACAACACCATGCAGAGGTCCTGCGAGGGTCCTGATGGGGAAATGTAGAGGGGTCGCCCTGTAGCTGAAGTTGACTTTTGGGGCCTTTCAGGTATCAAGAGGATCACATCGACATTCAAATTGGCTAGGATCATATATGCCACGGAGCTGAGTTTCTCGAATGCTTGCTAAGTGTGAATGCGATGTGGGTTAAGAGAGCATATAAATACGACGGTTTGGGCCATGAACAGAAGCCAGTCAGTCTCTTCCAACAGTATCACAACGTCCCAACCATCTTAGATTTTGTACATCGAATCCTGATTCCACATCTAATAATCTCATCATGGTGGTAGGTAACGCCTCTACACAAAATCTCAGGAGTTCTGACTAAATACCCCAATACAGAACCTGACCGACAACTCTGGCGAAACCATCTTCTCCAACCCCGGAGACTGGTACAAAATCACCCTTGCCGACGGCAAAGAACTCGGACTGGGCGCCCCGCATCCCAGCAGCGCCAACAACGGCCGCACCCTTGTTGAGGTCGTTCCCGCCGGCTCCGGCATGGTCTTCCGCTACCAACGCATGAACGGCGATGACCGCCAGCACCTGGGCTGGCCCATCGGCGACAAGGGCTACCTCCGCGGCCTCCAGGTGCTGCCCGACGGCTCGCAGGTCGTCAAAAACCTCAGCCTGTCGTGGGAGCCGGTCAAGCTGTGCCTGTACGACAACAACGACAGTTACGGCATGGTGGCCACACAGCTGCCGGGAAATCGCGTCGCGCTATACGGGTACAATCGGCACGGGAGTATATGTGGACTGAGAGTTACGCCAGATGGGAATGTGATTGCGCATGAGGCGCCGTATCCGCTGCCGCTGGATTGCGAGTTTGTCAAGGTGAATGGCGGCCGTTATGCGGTCGGCCAGTGGTAATCTGATGAGCCTGAGCAGGCGGCTTCCTAATGCGAGTAATTATTGATGAAGAGCCTCAGCTATTTTAGTCTTCCGCATGATCTTAGCACTTAGCTCTGGTTAATTCATTCATCATCCCCTGCCTGCTCCAAAATTGAAGTTTGGACGGATCCCGTTGCTCACGTTCTTCCGACCCTGCCTTAGCCTCAAAAGTCGAGGCTTTGCGTTGACATGGAATACTGAGCGTGTGACAATCTTTTTAGTCACCATGATGGCCGTTGAAGCTGAGCAATATGGATGGGTTTGTCGATCCTAAACGGTGTTGATGGATGAATTAGTCGTGGTTCCTCAAAGGTAATTGAAACTTCACACCGTGGCACCAACTGCAAAGTGCAACTAAAGCTTCTTTCTTCATCTATACGACATCATACAAGAGTAAATACCACGAATCGAATATTTGTCGCGCTCCAACGCCTTGCTCCAATAACTCGCTCTAGCATCATGCATCCCTCTCCATGCAGAAAGAAAAGAAAGGAATGGGTGTCAGAAGGTATGAGCAGCATCGTGTGCTTTCGTGCTCACCTTTCCCGAAGGAACGAAGGCCTTCTTCCGTATTTCCGGCCCTTGCAGCCATAGCTTTGGCAAAGGAAGACATGACGGCCAGACGATTAGAGCCAAAGAGCAAGGCTTGGATCGCTTCGTTTTGACGGAAGCCGAAGGCTCTAAGAAATCTCCAAGTAAGTTGAGGAAATCAGATAGGCGAGGGTTCTTTAAGGGGAATAGTACGCTAGTATACAGGAGGCTGACTCGTTGGTTCATCACGGTTCACCCAGAGGTTCTCTGTCTTCGGGCGAAGAAGTCCGCAAGCGTTTGCTCCCCGCGGCTGGAGGCCCAAGAGGCCGGAACCTCGCTCTCACATCGTCCTCGGATTCACTCGTGGGCATGGAAGCGCGATGGTCATCCTCTGGCCTGCTTTTGGGAAGCGGGACACGGTTCGTTGCCCGTACTCCTAGCGGTTCAGCCGTCGGGTTGGAAGATGGCGAAGCTATTATTTCCGTCCGTCGCGAGTTCGGCCTCGTCCACCAAGCGCGGGGATCTTCTTCGTCGTTGCAGCCGGTCCCGTCCTTGCTTTTGTGATTCGGCCACCAGCCCTTGAGAATTACGTCGTCGTATATGGCGTTGATGTAATTCTGCGGCTCCCAATGTCGATAGTAATAGACTTGCAAGTCGTTTCCGTTGGTAGCCTCCGCAGTCATGATGTTATCTGGCGTCAGATCCGTCACTCGGAACTTTGAAAGAGGGTTGAGTTCTCTCGCCAGCACCTCCAGTTTGCCGATCCATTGCATGTCTTCGGCGGTGTCGTGGATTGCATAGTGGCGCGTGAGCTGAAACCCCTGTTTCTCGTAGCACGACTGCTTGTCTTCCGCGCATCCGCGATACACGCAGCTTTTCTCCAGCTTGATGTTCGTAGTGTCCCACCAAAACCCCTCCAACATCAGGGTCGGCAGATCCTTCACCCTGACCGTCAGAACCGCAATCCATCTCGGCCGCAGCAAATGGGCTTCGCGGCGTCCTGGGAACATGACTTGAACAAGCGTCCAAGCGGGTGTCTCGCCGTCAAAGGGACAGCGGTCCAGGCGCACAGACGTGAGATCAAGACTCAGTGGAATGTCCGTTGGAAGGTTCTTCTCTTTGGGCTCGACCGGTTGTCGAGGGAGTCTTTCTACTTCAGGCCTGTGTAACTGCGGAATCGAGTACGGCGACGCCGGGTTTGCGCGCCAAATATGGCCCGCTGGTGCGTGGGTGATAGTGTGTGGGACAGGTTGAGCCTGTCCACGACTGCCAGATACGTAGATATGCTGTCCACGTTCTGCAGTTCGTGGTGGTATATCTTTCGTCATGGATACGAGCGACCGAATCCCGAATCCAATGCAGAAGGTGTGATGTATTTACTCTTTGTTTGTCACAGGCGGTAATGAAGAGTGAAATTGGTCAAACCCTTCCTTTATCATATTTAGGCATCCCTTATATATTTGTACCATTCACGCGGATGGTAGGCTTGCGAAAACTTTGTTTCACTCAATAGAGTTGGGTTAAAAAGCGAAAGTGTAGGAGACTTCAACTGCATTATCCTTCGCCTAGTCTTGGGAGAGACTTTCCAGGTTGCTGTGACGCTACATCGCACATGTCAGAGGATGGCATAAACTGCTTAAGATGGATTTCCAGCATGCTTTTGTTGGTCAACCATAAACTGTAAAAGCGAAACCTGGTGGAAGGAATTCTTGCCGGAAATCTGGCGAGAAATCTTCGTGACATCCGGGAGACCGAAACAGCACGTCACATATAGTATCGACACGGCCCAAACTTCGACTCGGGCCGCATCCCCAGCCAGCCTCTCCCTAGTTCAGTGAGTTTCCAATATGACCTCCATCACGAACCCATTGCTGCGAAAGTAATAGCCCCCGAAAATTCACAGGCACGGAGGTTTCCGAGCCCCTGCAGGTTGTGCATGGGAGCCGTAATGTATGCCATCTCCGTGCCTGGGTCCGTCTCAAGGCCGTAGGCATGGCCAACATCAGGGATCGCCCCGTTGGTATAGTGACCCAAAAGTCGGGCAGGCCTTTTCTAGTACTGATACCACGTGTCGACACGGACATCCTGGTCCCGTTCGTCAAATAGAGGAAGAGTACCCCTCCTTTAACTCTATCATAGTCCGATCTTAAGCTATATGTCTAGCTTTATTGTTGTTAAATGTATCTCAGTGTGGTGTAATGGTGCATCGGCGTTTGACAAGTTTTTAGGAGTGCCCGAAAGGGGGCGTTGGACCAGATTCGAATTCTGGCACTGGAATCTTGTTTTCCTTTTTCATTCCTTGCTGCGGGGTGAGATATTTGCAATATAGCAATTTAGTTGGAAGCTTTTGTAGTGGAGCTACAAAGTACATACGCGTGGAATAAATGCAAGAGCGTGGTATATTCAATATTACGATAGTCTGTCTCTAATGATAGCCCGGTGAGGCGCGTGTCGAGCTTTCAGAGCGTAGAGCGACCAACAAGTCATACGTTTTGCGAAAACAGGTTCAATAAACCTTTGACCTTGAATAATAGCATTGCTCAAGCACCCTATTGCCAGGTTCATGAATGGAGTCCAAGTGCGCAATGGAGAGTTGCGAAGGATAGGTCTTATAAGTACTACATCAAGGAGCCCCAAATCAAGCCGGCTTCCTGTGTCTGGTTTCCCTACTACTATCGACTCGCTGCGCAAATCGGGTGACTCGGCTTAATTCAGATTAAAGCAGCGATCACTCGACTGTAGAGAGGAGCAGGAACTACTTCACGTTGGTTTTGGAGTGGCATTCTGTTACGGTACAATCTCTCGAGTGCAGGGTTCGAGGCTGCTGTGGAAGCACATGATTGCATGTCGATGGCTATCGATCGGATTATTGATGAGATCAAGCTCGTGATCTTCAGGTCACTCGAGGCCAAGGTAAGCATGGAGAGTATGCATTTAGATGTCTAGTTGCTCTTTATTGCCCTTTCTCACGTACCGCTAGGCATACTGGCCCTCTTTTTGGACCGTTGACCATCGCGGAGACTTGGCCACGCATGTGCTGCGGTAAGCGATGAATTTCACTTTCCTCAGAGGAGATGACGTGTAGGTTTACGGTGCCTCTGTTCTATATAAGCCATCCAAACCCCTGTGGCGAGTACCCAGCTCTTGCGCTTATCATTATATTACTTGAATTAAGCATAGAAATCGGATGTCAGTACAAGAATCAGAGCATATGTCGGCTGGAACATCTCAAGTGATGTACTTCTCGCTGGGGGCACAAATGTCTCCGACTCAAAATATGAGCTAGAACAGGTGGGCAAATACTCACCGTAGGTTGTGGCTGATGATTGGAAGGTCCTGGGTGTTGAAGAGACGGAGGCTCGCTAGAGTTTGACGGTTGCGTAGCAATTTATTCTTCACATGCAAACAAACAGGACAAATTGAAGGCAGATATGTTAAGTTGTTACCATGTTCCTTTGCCTTTTTCGCATGTGACTTACACAGCAACCAGATGCTCCAGGGTAGGAGCTGTGGCTGAGGAGTCATGAAGAGCATGTGTGGTTGGTGTCCCTTATGTAACCAGTGATATTGGGCAATTGAAAGCACTAGAACGTCACCGAAACCCGCTGCTGATCAATCTTCAGCGCCACGCACGGCTTCAGCCTGCGCGCAGTTCCATTTCCTTAATCTACCTTCTCTTGCCATAACCATGTCTTTCAGTCCCGGGTTTAAGGTTTCGTGACTTGCTTATCTTATTTCCTGGTGTTTCCAAGGCTTTAGCAATTCCTTACTTTAGTTATTGCGCAAACTTGATCCGTCCTCGATTCCCTTTGAACATCGCACGCGACCATGGACGACGACATCCCGCCTCTGCGCTGGTCGCGAAGCTTCTCCGTGCTGCCCTCCTCTTTTATCTCGGCAAAGAACCTTCAAGGTGACAAGATTATCCTTCCGCAGTCTGCGCTGGAACAGCTACTCGCTGCGGCGCCGACCCCGCCGACGCAGGGCTCGACCTTTACATCGTTCGATCCTTTCAACCCGTACACGTCCGCTAGCCGGCAGCTACATCGGGAGACATCCTCGCAGCTACCGCATCCCCTCATGTTTCTACTCGTCAACCCGAAGAATAATAATGTCGTGTACGCCGGTATTCTCGAGTTCTCCGCCCCTGAAGATACGCTGGTCTTGAGCTCGTTTTTGAAAGACGCCCTCGGTTTGAAAGAGGAGGATCTTGCCGAACCTAAAGGAAATGCCACGGATGATCCCATAGACTTGACGGATGACCAAGCCTCCTCTGCTACGAGTGTTCAGATCACGGTTCATGCTCAACAATTACCTCGAGGCACATATGTGCGACTACGGCCGCTGGAAGCTGGATATAATCCAGACGACTGGAAATCCCTTCTCGAAAGGAATTTTCGCGATAGTTTCACTACCTTGACGAAAGACGCAGTGTTGGCTGTCAACGGAGTTCAGGGGGATGTCTTCAAATTTTTGGTGGACAAGCTAGCGCCTGAAGGTGAAGGCATCTGTGTTGTTGATACGGATCTTGAGGTGGATATCGAAGCGCTCAACGAGGAGCAGGCTCGTGAAACCATGCGCCAAATCATGTCAAAAGCACAGCCCGGATCCGCCGCTGGGACGTCAGTTGGTGGGGAGATGGACATTTGGAAGGACGTCCAGGGCCAGGTCTTACCAGGCGACTATGTCGACTACGAATTGCCGTCGTGGAACCGATCGCAGCCGCTAACGATCCAGCTGAGTGGCGTAGAAGAAGAAGACGCGCTGGATTTATTCATCACGCCAAAGTCCAACCGACAACGCGCCCTACCTCGAGAGGAAGCACATGTCTTTGGGGACTTTTCGCCAGCGGTACATGGTAGGAAAGCCATAACGATATCACCTTCGAACGTTGAGCTGGAAGATGCGACGAGCATACTGGTGACTGTTCATGCATACCGACATCCTGATGCTATAGAACAGACTGCAAATCCAGTCAGATATACCTTGCGTGCCAAGGCAGAATCTGCGGACAACGAGATGATGGAGAAGGGGGTTCCGGAAAGCGAGGACCATGCACCGAACGAGGAACAGTGCAGGAATTGTCTCCAATGGGTCCCAAAACAGACGATGGTCTTGCACGATAATTTCTGCCGGAGGAACAACATAGCGTGTCCTCACTGCAAATCGGTATTTAAGAAAGGCTCGCCCGAATGGGACAGCCACTGGCATTGCGAACACGATTCAGGCCATGGGAACTCGGCTGCCAGCAAACTCAAACATGACGCCGTATTCCACACAGACCGCCAATGCCCTTCATGCGAATTCTCTACGAACTCCGTACCAGATCTTGCGCGACATCGCACCAGCGTGTGCCCAGGCAAGCTCATCCTCTGTCGATTCTGTCACCTCGAAGTACCGCAGGAGGGCGATCCTTTCAACCCCTCTCCAGAGGTGGTTCTTTCCGGCCTGACGGCGCACGAGCTGGCAGATGGTGGCCGCACCACGGAATGTCATTTGTGCGACAAAATCGTGCGTCTACGCGACATGGAAATCCACCTGAAGCACCACGAGCTCGACAAGGACAAGCGGTCCAAGCCGGATATATGCCGCAATGCCAATTGCGGGCGGACACTTCACGGGGTGGGACCGAAAGGGCAGACAAACTGGGGCACGAATCAAGGCCAAGGGCCGGGCAACGACATTGGCCTTTGCTCCATCTGCTTCGGCCCTCTATATGTGAGCATGCACGACCCGGAGGGCAAGGCGCTGCGCAGGAGGATTGAAAGGCGGTATCTCGCCCAGATGATGACGGGGTGTGGTAAGAAACACTGCCGCAACGAATGGTGCAAGACTGGCCGCGCCAACGCCAACCTCGAATCGAAGGGCGCATCTGCGCAGGCTGTTTTGCCGCTGGTGAAGCCGCTCCTTGAGGCCATCCCGCAGACACTGGAGCCGATGTACTTTTGCGTAGACGAGGCGAACCAAACGAGGCGGAGCCTGGCAGAGATGCTCGCGGCAGAGGGGATCTGGGAGTTCGAGTGGTGTGTTGCGGCGGCGGAGGCAGAGAAGGGCAATCTGGACAGGATGAGGGACTGGTTGGGAGCATGGGCGCCGACGAAATAATTTTCAATCGTGTCCTGAAGATGCTCAGAGTCCACTAAGCAGGGCGGATGTTATGACGAGTGATGAGTAGATGAACACATGAGCATTTTACATATAGATTAGAGAAGCATGCATATCCACTAGATGAAATACAACCCAGACCCAGTCCAAACAACGAACGACTGTTACTGGTCGTAGATAATTGAACCAGCTTCAAGGGTGTTGGTGTTTAGATGCAATAACAAGCACATAAGCCGCGACTCCAGCTTGCACAGTGCCCGACTGCCATGCACGGCTGAGTAGGAGGAGCGCATGTGAACTGCGGAGACAAGAGTAGGGGGGGGGGGGGTTCGATGATGAGGGCATAGAGTTTGACAGAGTTATCCGCCGGTTGCATCATGCTGGTGAATGTGGCTTACGGCCTGGCGTGCCGCTTACATGTGATGTGAGTGCCAGAGAGTCACGACAGTAGTAACTCCCGCGATAACATTGAACATTATAACTCAGGGTGTCTGCCGGCAATGGGCGAGGGATTCGGCACTTGCATGCTATGGCCTGACAGCCCCGACGTGATGCGCTGTGACTCGGTTAATGCGGGAATGGCACATCGGAACCTGCTTTAGGGCGGGACGACGATACAATGCCATTGTCTGTTGTGCCAGCGAATGACACAAGCCAGGGTTGTGTTTGAATGAGGCGGCAGGAATTGGGCAATCGGAAGACTGGCTGCCGTCGAGCAACGAGGTAGGACGGGGAGCGATATTTGGAGGAATCAATGCACAGTCATTTGTGAAACCCGGTGCTACTCCATGCAAAACCAGGCACAAATCAGGGCACGCCGCTGTGCAAGTTGGAATGTGATTCCATGGATGTTTCCAGGGCCAAGAGCGCTGACGCAGCATCATGCTATCCACGCACTCTGTTTTTGCTAGGCGCCGGCCCCGTCAGCAGGTTGCAGCTGGTACTTGACGGTCAACCAGAAACGGGTTTCGAAGAGGTTGAAGATAGGGATCAAAGTCCTGCCGCGAGATAAACCGTCGCACCCTGCCAGGAGTAAATTGTCTCAGGCGAAGGACCGTCGCGTGCTTCATCCACGGCCACGAGGCTGTTGTTATCGCGGGTCCCCTCTCGTGACCTCATCGTCCTTATCGTGCCCAGGTCACTTGCTCCACTCCCGGCGTCGTTGGGGAGGGGCGGCCCTGGCTGGGCCCTGGCATTGGGCCCCGTCCTGCCCCGTCCTGCCTCTGTGGCACCCCCTAACCTAGCAAAGCTCAACCCAAGGCCCCGGCAGGCCCTTTTGTGCGAGCATCATCTCCACCCCCCGCCGGCCAATCCAGCCGATACCGTCCGCCCAATCGTGAGATGCACAGGCGAGGTTATGTTATGCCCTCTCGTTAGACGCTAGCTTGTCGTTGCAGTTCCCCGTTATCGTTACCGTCACCAAACCCCAGACCGATCCTACGAGCGTTGAGATTGTTTCCTCCCCCCCCCCCCCGTCCAACGCCATACCTGGGCGAGATGCTTCCATTGAGCATCAACGCCGTCTAGCAATCTGCCTCTTCCTATTCTGCTGGTTCGTCTCGTCCGTTTCCTTGACGTCGCTTTGTCCGACTCCCCCCTCGCCGCCGCTGCGTTTGGCCGCCTTGTCCTGTGCGTTGAACAAACGACGCTCGCTTCGGCTTGGCAGCAACCGGCCTCCCATCACCGGCCGACTTTTCTCTCTCGTACTGCCGGAACGCGCTCTTTTGTGTCGGCCTGCTCACCTCAGTTCAACAGGCCGTCCACGGGACATCGTCTTGCTTGCCATTCACTGCATCTGGCACTCGAGCTGCCCCCCGCTACAACCGGACTTTCCTAATTCCTGTTGGCCGCTCGACTAGCCCCCCCCCCCCGTTGGCGGGCAATCCAACCTCGCTCCCATCACCAACCTTCCCCTCCTCAACGCATAGCACATTGCGGGCACCATGGGCAACTCGAGTTCTCGTGGCGCCGATGCTCCCGAGGGGGTTACTGAGCCTCGCGACCGCCATCCCTCGTCTTCCGATCCTGCCGCCGCCCTCCGCGAATCCCGGGCGAATCGAAATCGCATGAGCAGGGGCACCGACTTGTCATTCCTGGGCCTCGGTCATGGTCCCACGGGCCGTGAGCGTGATCGCTCCGATGCACCTTACGAACGTCGCGAGACTAGGCAGGAGCGCGAGGCGCGCAGGCTGGAAAAGGAGCGCGTGGCTCGGCTGAAGGAACGGGAGGACAGCCTGCGTGAGGAGCACGTTGATGGCGGCTATCTCGTCACGCTGGGCACCTACATTGGCCCGGAAGATTTCAGCAAGACCGTTGTGCGGCAGCTTCAGGTACTGTAATCGCTCGTGATGCCGTGCTTACCCTGCACACCCTGCTGACAGGTCTGCTAGATTGAGCGTAAGTTGGCTCCTTTCTGGCGTGGACTCAACGATTGGTCCGACAACTGGGCTGAGCATCAGCTTGTGGCCGCCGCTCGCGGTCTTCCTATCCCTCCGGCCGATGCGCCGCCCGACCCCGAACTCATCCCCCAGCCTCCTGCTCCTGAACCATCCACCAGCCCTAACATTCAGAACCTGATGGTGCCTATGGGGCCGAGGACCATGTCTGCTGCTTCAGATCGTAGTGCGTCCGTCACAGGTTCCAGTCTGCCTTCTCCGACCTCAGCCAGTGCGCCGGGCAAGAGCTCGACCTTCAAGCCACGGGCCAAGGCCTTGTCTGCAGCCCTTAGCATCGGCTCGCGCAATACATCGTCTACGGATCTGTCGCCCAAGGAGATCAAGCTGCCGCACGATCCCTGGGTCAACGGGCAGCCCCTCGAAGTGTTCCTCTACAAGGACGCTATCGAATGTCCCATCTGCTTCCTCTCGTACCCCCCATATCTTAACCACACTCGATGTTGCGATCAGTCCATCTGCAGCGAATGTTTTGTGCAGATCAAGCGTGCCGATCCCCACCTACCGGAGCACCACCCCGACGGAGAGACTAGAGATCCTAATGAGGGTCTTCAACCCCAGGATCCACCCGAGATGCTCATTTCGGAACCTTCGTGCTGTCCTTACTGCCAGCAGCCCGAGTTTGGCGTCATTTACGATCCTCCTCCATTCCGTCGAGGCTTAGTCTACTCGATTCCGCCCGGGGCCCTGTCCTCCAATACTGCCATGTCTTCGCAGAGCTCTCTAAACTCCACCCTGCCGGTCTCGCCTCTGCCGACTAATCGTCGTCGAACCCACAGCTTGTCCGCCAATGCTCCCAACGTCATCACCACCGATCGTGTCCGCCCAGACTGGGCGACAAAACTAGCAGCGGCCAGAGCATCTCAGGCACGCCGTGCAGCTGCTGCCACGGCTCTTCATGCTGCGGCCTTTTTGATGGGCAGCACCGAGCAGCGATCGATCCTCCGGCCCGGAAGATTTAGTCGCAGAAACACCGAGAATCGAGAACAAGCCGCGCAGCAGGCTGCTGCAGAGACCCCGGAAGAACCGATATCGCCCCCGGGTCGTAATCCCGACGGAAGTAGGCGTTCCCGGATGGAGGAACTAGAAGATATGATGTTTATGGAAGCCGTCCGTCTGTCTCTCGCCGCCGAGGAGGACCGTAAGCGCAAGGAGGACAAGGCTATCAGGAAGGAGACCAAAAGACGAGAAAAGGAGCAGCGCAAGGCTCTCAAAAAGCAGGGGGGTGACCCGTATGGCGGAGGAACCAGCGGTGGCAGCAGAAGTAGCCTGTCGCTAGGCCTAGGTCGGAAACGCGGCAATAGTGCTGCCAGCAACCTGCGGATGGACGCCACTGTGCAGAGCGCTTCGAGGGCCACCCGGGACGACGCATCGCCGACCACAGAAACCCACCCAGAACCGGCCGGCAAGGGCAAGGGTATTGAGCGGTTCCCGTCGGAGTCTTCATCGGGAGAGTCGAGTTTCTCGGGCACGCTGCCGGTACCGATCAGTGGCGGCGGCCGCACCGGCTCGCATCTAAGGCAGATGAGCAACGCCTCGTCGCTGGGATCATCCCTGGCAGACAGCCAACCGGGCAGCTTTAGCGCGCAAGGCTTCGCAGGGCCCGAGGGAACCGAGTCCCGGACCGGAGGGGCTTCGTCATCTCGCAACGAAGACGGCGATGCCAGCGAACCCATGTTCAACTTCCGTAGCTTGGCCGAGATGGTTGGTGTAAATATCGAGGACGGGACGGCGCGCCGCGAAGGGGACGAAGAGGGAGAGTCGCCTGGAGGCGCTCCTGTGGTGCGTCCGCTCTCGCAGGTGCAGGAGGACGACAAGGAGGATGCCGAAGCACAGCACGTCGAAGAAGCGCCCACGGCGACGATCACTACTGTTGCAGCGCCCACGCCAACCGTGGCGCCCGCCATCAGTCCACTCGAAGGCTCCCCGAGCCCACGTATTGGGGAGCTTTCCACGCCTGAGCTGACAGTCACGCCCGTGACCCCAGCACCGAACGACGAGACGACGACGGAGTCGAAGCAGCTGGGGCATTCCAAGGCGACGGAGCAGCCGTTGCAGACGGCTTGATATGCAAATGACGACAGTTCACGGCCGCTGTAGCATAGTAACCAGGTTTCAGGCGTTGTTCGATTCATTTCTGGCGTGTCTGGGCCGATCAACATGACTTTGATGATAGTTTTCTTGGGAGGGAATTGTGTTTTATAAATTGGTTTCCTTGTTCATCTTGTATAAGGGCGGGAGCAGCGGGTCGACTTGAGATTGAACATGACATTGTTACACGAGTGGCCTTTGGCTGTTGATGGATAAAGTTGGAGGCCATCGCCTGGTGGGCGAAGGCAAGCGCAAGTAGATGCCAGCGTTTAGTATCTACAATAAATCACACACATGGATGTGCATACTGCGAATCCAGGCGGGAGTGAGTCGACGCGCACGGCTTGGTATATTCAGGTGCGTTTGCTATCTCCAGGATGTCTAACTGCTCATGTATATACGTGGATGTGTATGCGTAAAGGCTGGCACGGCCCGTCTGCGTGACCGTGCTTGTAAGAATATGTACGAGAAAAAAGGAAAAGGTCACCACAATTGGTCCTCTAGGTGAAGAGCTCGATGGCGTCCAGGATCTGCGTTCTGTTAGCACACGAGCGTATGAGAGACGGGGTGGTTATAGACTTACAAAGCTGGGGCTCAGGAAGGTGGTGCCGCTGCTGCCCGACGCGGCGCTGATAGAGATGGTGTTTGTGCCCGTGGTCAGGGTGCCGGCGGGGATGGTGAAGTCGTAGACCTCGCCGTGGCCACGGTAGGCGCCGCGCGTGACGGCACGCGAGTCGATCTTGGGGGGCGCGGCAGGCGTGGCGGCGCTCCACGAGTTGACCTGGACACCTGGCCTAGCCCCGGCGAAGGAGTAGGTCGTGGCGATCCGCAGCGTGACGGTTCCCGAGGGGATCGAGGAGAGGGTGAAGCGGATGGTCTGGGGGCCGTAGACGTCCTTGAAGACGGCCATGGCCATGTCGGTGAGCGGGGAAGAGCCGACGGTGTAGGTCAGGGGCCCCCAGCTGTTCATGCGGGAGTCAGAGGGGTGCATGCGCAGGAACTTGTCGGCATTCCTGAAGCCGGTGGGCTGGCCGTCGTACTCGCCGATCTTCCAGATGGTGTTGCGAGCCGTCATGGTCGAGGCGATGTTGCGCGAGGTGGTGGCGCCACGAGAGACGGTGACGCCAGTGACAGTGGCAACCTTGAACTCGTTCTGGTAGAGGACCATGGTGTATGTGCCGGGCTTCATGAGGGGCGAGGTGAAGGCGCCCGAGGAGGAGGCGTAGACCCAGTACTGGGCGGCCGAGTTGTACCAGTGGACGACGGTCTGGAAGCTGCTGGCGACGCCCGAGGCGGTGCCCGAGACGCGGCCGCGGTCGGCGTCGGCGACGTAGCCCTGCAGGCCCAGCTCCGAGTACCAGGGGACGGCGGCGAGGGCGGGGAGGCCGGTGCGGGAGAACTGCATGTAGTAGGGCCCGTGGAAGCCCATGCGGTAGGGCTCGGTCTGAGCGTGGCCGCTGTTCATGTAGTGGAAGAGGTAGTTGGCGGAGCCGACGTTGTTGGTATTGATGTCGCGCATGAAGGGCCCGCCCGAGGACGACTCGAAGCTGGGGATGAGCATGCAGGCGTGGATGGGCTCAGGCGTCGAGGTGCCCTGGACGCAGTGGACCTTTTCGTCGATGAAGCGCTGCGACGAGTAGAACTTGGACCGAGTCTGGCCGTTGACGACGAAGACGTCGGAGCCCTCGACGGTAGCGGACGAGGGCGACGTGGTCGAGGGCGTGCCGAAGGGGAGCTCGTTAGGCAGCACGTCGGACCTCAGGCGAGCGATGAAGCGCAGCTCCCCGACGGCGGGCTGGGCCGTGATGTAGGTGCCCATGTAGATGGTGCTGTCGCCCTGCCTCACCACGTAGTACTGCGTGAGGGTGCTGGTGGTGCACGCAACCTTGACATAATTGCCCGAGGCGCCGGAGAAGCGGGTGACGGCGACGGACGCGGAGCCCAGGCCCGAGCCGATGTGGCTGGCCGTCGAGGACTGCAGCTCGACGCCGCGGTACTTGATGGACGTGATGTCGCACGAGTTGGCGTTGACGTTGAAGACAAGGGCGTTGGAGGACCCGGCGTCGATGGTGTAGACGGAGCCGGACTGGGTGAAGCCGAAGGCGGCGAGGGCGAGGGAGGGGAGGAGGGAGAGGAGGTAGAAGAGGGCGAGGGGAAGAAGCATCGTGAAGGTTTTGATACCGGACGTGACGAGACGAGACGAGACAGACAGGAGGACGACGCGGCTGAAAGGGTAGAGCAGCCTGGCTCTATGAGAGAACGAAACGGAACGAAACGAAACGACGACGACGACGGCTAAAAGAAGGGACCGAGGGAGGCGAGTGAGGATATCGTGAAACAAGGACCGGCAGGCAGTCTTATAAGAGACTACCTTGCACCGTTGTCCCCTTAGCGAGGCCGTTTACGAGGGGACCCATGCCGGTTGAGCGGACGGGTGTCTACAAGAGGAGAGAGCATGGGCACTGGTTATTGGCGGAAAGTCTACCGGAGAAGATTCCAGGGATCGTCTACTATTCTCCGCAGTGATGATAAGGCTGGCCATGCATGCCATGCCATGCTGAGATGCTTCACATAGATCGGAGGATAGCCGGAAGGGGCATGGTCTGGGAGTGGGGTGCGACCTAAACATCGGACCATGGTGTTGGTCAGGGTCAAGCTTCCGCATGCTGAACCATGCAGCTTCGCGGGAGTGAGTGGTGGAAACGATGAGAGGAATCGGACGAGTAGGTATGACATGCATCTGCGGATGTTGGCGAGACCTTGTTGTCATGGGTTATGTACGGACGTATGCACTACGTCTGTCGGCCAAGAACGGTGACTGCGGGGGCAAGGGGACCCCTTCATCTTGCGGCATTGCAGATTGGAGGGGACGGCTGATGGGTTTGTTGGGCACGGGATGAAACGTGTTTCAGCCAGGGGCAGGTTCGGTGGGAGACGGTCAGAGTCGGTCAGGCCACAAGGTGACTTTGACTGCTTTGTGCCAAGTTCGATGTTCGACATGAATTCGCGAATTGAAGCATATGGAATGCGAGACTAACGAGGTGTTCCGCAAGAAGAAAAACGGCGGTTGCTGATGCCGTGGTCGCGGGAGACTGGCCATGCATGTGCAGGATAGGGGCAAGTCGCAAGTCTTGGGATTTTTTTTCCGCGGCAAGCCTTTGCCGGTGACGGGCGGGGGGGGGAGAAGGGGTGGGGCCGACAAGGCAGAAGTCATAGTGGAGGCTATATGTGCACGTGGCGATGGAGCTTGTGGAAGAATTGCATTAATAGGATTGAAGATGATGTACGGAGAGGAGAGCAAAAGGGTTAGCTTGTCGTGGTGGTTTTGTCTCCAATGGGAGGGGGGGGCGGGGAGGGATCAGCGGATGCGTGAAGTACGGATATGGTGTAGCGCTTTGTGAATTGACTCGGGTGAATGCTTATGAGGATGTGTGTGGGCGACGGAGCGGGTGGGTGAAGCCATCGTCGTGCCTTGTCTAGGGTAGGAGCTTGTGGTGTGCAAGGTAGTGTGGAAGTGGCTGCTGTTTCGATGCGTTGTGAATGGGTATGCTTGGAGTGTGGTTGGAGATTTTGTGATGTTATATCTTTCTCGTCTGCTGTCTTGATGTGAATGGTATCTAGTTGGCTGCTCAACATTGCACAAGGTAGCAGATAAATGGAAGGCTTTACAAAGCTGCAGAGCACAACACTGCCCCTAAGAGCAAGCAAGGCACAGATCAACTTCCATCTGCGCATGACGCTCAAACACTTGGAATGATTTGCCGGGGTCTTGGTACCTGGGCGGCGCGACTAATAGGATGGAGACAATCATCAAAGTTATAGTACGCTACGCTGGGAAATAGAAGTAAGAGGAAGGCAATTCTTACAGCTGTTATTTTTCATGGCATCGAGCTTGAAGAGGGGAATGGCAACTTTCCACGACCTTTTCGTCACCTCCACTCTTTGACATTCAGCTCTGGATTCGCGAACCATTTCAGCTCTGTTGTAAGGGAAGTGAATGGGCGGCAGAATATACAGGCCTAGCAATAATGAACAGAGAGCTCACGGAAAATTCCGCTGATAGTGCTGTATACAAAATGACTGATACAGCAGGTACTTAGCAAAGGGTCGGTTGCGATACATTGAACAAGGGCAACTGTGGTTCAATTAAAAGTCGAGCTTGCAGAGGTTACCTGTCATGGTGACGGTGCTAGAGAAACACAGTCATTTGCCCATCCCGTATTGTAGCCGTCTGTCCCCGGTGGCTTGGGAATTTGCTTCGATGGTTACACATCACGTTGCGCTACGTGGGATTTGGAGTGCGTTATAGCCTCTTCAAAAGTAAATTGGACTACCTCGGAGCACAACAAAAGCTGCTTCATTATGGACATGCCCAGCTATCACGCGGGGCCGCGCAAGTCAACGTTACCTCCGCCCCCCCTCCCCAGACACAAGAATAACACAGCACAGCAACTCAGTAATCAGGGACTTTGGACCTGCAGTGCTACCTGCGGCATGACGAAAATAACGGGCCGGAGGACGGTGGTGGTGGCTGTTTCAGAGGGCGGGTTAGATGGATCGGTCGCTATAAACAGCCCGAGCCGTCGGAAACGAGCCAATGCCGTGGCGCTGCTGCGCTGCCGGATGAGGCAAGTCGATGGGTTGAGGCGATCGTTAGTGGGATCCTTGCCGCGTGTCTGGTTGCTCTTGAGGATGGGATCTGTATAAGAGGATGACAGTGTTTCGTTACTTGTTTGTTTCTTGTTCCCTGTGGCTTTTCTTAGTTGAACGCTAGCCTTCGTCACCCCTCCATTTGTACATCCCTTCATTGTATCCGTCCAGCCGTCCTCCCATCGTGATATCGTCATGGCTCGTCAAGTATTCGCCCACTACATGGTCGGCCTCACATCCACCCAGACCCCCGCGCAATGGTCCAAGGAGATCAATGACGCCCAGGCCGTCGGCATCGACGGCTTCGCGCTCAACATCGGCCCCAACGACAGCTGGACGCTGACGCAGCTGCACAGCGCCTACAGCGCCGCCGAGGCCGCCGGCTTCGGGCTCTTCATCTCCTTCGACATGGCCGTCGGCGACTGGGCGCCGCAGACCGTCGTCGACCTCGTCAACACGTTTGCGCCGTCCAGCGCCCAGGTCCGCGTCAACGGGCTGCCGCTCGTGAGCACCTTCGAGGGCCCCGCGTGGGCGGATAACTGGCAGGGCGTGAGGGACGCGACGGGCGGTATCTACCTAGTGCCGGACTGGAGCAGCCTCGGCCCGCATGGTGTGCAGGCGAGGCTGGATGTGATCGATGGGCACTGTAAGTTGCGGCCGTGCCTAGGGATGTGGATGAGATGGGGTTTGCTGACGGCGTGTGTAGTTGCATGGCAGGCCTGGCCGTGGCCCGGCGAGACGCAAAAGACGACCGAGGAAGACCTTCTCTACATGGGCGTGCTCGGCGACAAGTCGTACATGATGGGTGTCAGTCCCTGGTTCTACACCAGTCAGTCCCTTGCCCCCTCCTCCCCCATGCTCGTCCCCGTACATATCCCACTTACACGCGCGCGCAGACCTCCCGCAGTACAACAAGAACTGGTACTTCAACGGCGACTCGCTGTGGTTCGACCGCTGGCAGCAGGCCATCGACCTCCTGCCCGACTTCGTCCAGATCATCACCTGGAACGACTTCGGCGAGTCCAGCTACATCAGCGACATCGAGCCCTCGCAGATCGTCGCCGGCGCCAACCCCTACATCGACGGCTTCTCCCACGCCGCCTTCCGCTCCGTGCTGCCCTACTTCATCGCCGCGTACAAGGCCGGCAGCCGCGACGTCGCGCCGCCAACTCCGCCGCAGGCCATCGCGTATTACCGCACCACGCCGCTGCGCGCCGGGCCCGACGGCGGCACCATCTGCGGGCAGTCCGGGAGAATGAGCGCGGTCGAGTGCAGCGGCGACGTGGTGTCGGTCATCACGGTGACGGTCGACGCGACCGAAATTGTCGTGCAGGTAGGCGCGCGCAACGAGACCTTCGGGACGGCCGGGGGCGCGAGTTTCTTCAGCGTGCCATTTGGAGCGGACACGGGCGGCGAGGTCGCGCTGTACATGGACGGCAGGTCCGTGGTTGGGCCGGCCATTACGAATGCCGTGCCGGCGACGGGCTACGTCAACTTCAACGCCCTGGCCATAGGGCTGTGAGAAAAAGTGCTGGGGGAGGGGGGGTGTGGCACGTGAGGGTGAAGGCGTCACGGGCTGTTTGGCTAAAGTCCAACGGAGATCATGTGGTGGCAGTGTCACGCAACCACTTTTCCTGTGACAATATGTACATTCTCCTATATCATTTTAATATATATTCCTCAAATTTCATCACGACACCAATTTAACTTTCGTTATTGGTTTCCCACATGCTTTTGTTCTAAGTTTCTTGTAGGCTGGTTGTCGAAGTTTCCCATCCTCGCTCGAATCCTCGTACTTGTTGCCTCTTCCTGGCCGCACGACTTTATCTCCTCCCCCAACAAACGACCAGCAGTCACTCAGATACCATAGACATCCGGGGCAACAAACCATCTCCAAGTTATATCTCTAGGCCAACAGACGAGCTGGTAGGTACTTACACATGTTGCCCTTTGGACTCGAGGCTGACGTGTTACCCTAGACCAACCACATCATGTGCTCGCGCTACACAGTCATCGACTTGTCGAGCCGAATCCCACTTTATCGACAATGGTATACGTGGTCGGATGAAAGCAAGAGAGCTTGGAGCAGCTTGCACAATAGGCTGTCGAGGGTGTTGGGCAAGGGGTCGGTTGCCAGGGGACGTGTACGGCTTTAATGATGATGAGATGAACGCGGAGGGTGTGCAACCGACGACAAGATACCAGAATAAAAGCTATCGTTAACACCGTATTTGCTATGCATTGCAACGTGCAGGGTATCGAAGCAGACATATCACATCATACATTTCGCATCATATCCTAGTCCTTCTTGATCTCCAACTGAAACCTATCCGCCCACTCGGAAAACTCGTCCCTCCCGCCGTACCAGTCCTTGCTCAGCAGCTCGCACACGGCAAACGCATCGAAGAAACACGCGTCCATGGCCCGGTCGATCGGCCCCGTCTCCAGGTCGTAAAAGGCAATAGCCAGGTCGCCGAACCGGTCCGGCAGCTTGCTCAGTACCTTGGCCACCTCGTCGATGCGCTCCGGCATGTTGGCCGACAGCGTGGCGGGCAGCTTCTTGACGCGCCGCTTGGCGATGGCCTGGAAGAGCAGGATGACGAGGCGCAGGCGCTTGATGGAGGTTTCGAGGCGCGGGCGGATGTTGTTGGGGTCGTCGGCGGGGATCACGCTGTGCGAGTCCATGAGCGAGTCGAGCATGGCTTGGTGATGGGCGATGCTGTTCTCGTCGCCCTCGTCGTCTTCGCCGCCGCTCAAGTTTTCGGGTTCGTTGTCGTAGTCGTCATCATCATCATCGTCCTCCTGGGCCTCCTCGTCGCCCCATTCCTTCATCTCGTCCATTGTGTCCTTTAGCAACTCCTTCCATTGATCCAACTGGTACAACAGGTATCCCGCAACGCCCTGCTTGCCTACGGTGATCACGTCGTCGCACGCCTTCCACAGCACCGCCGTCACCATGAGACTTCCCCTGCCGTCCCCCGCAGCTCCCTGCACCTTCGACGGCGGCAAAGCCTTGCCGTCCGTCGGAATCGCCCGCATCATCTCCCCTAGCTCGGCAAACACCCGCCTCGCGCGCCACGCCAGCTCCTTGCGCACCATCACCGTATGGATCTTTGCGTCCGTGGCCTGCACGCTGGAGGCAAGACCGGGGATCGGGCCGGCCACGAGGTCGCGCACCACGGTCATGATGGCGCTCGGCGTGAAGGGCTCGTTCATGATGAGGAGGGACAGCTTGGTTGCGTGGGCTTTGATAAGGGCGGCCGAGTCGCTGGCGATGCTGAAGGGGGTGGGCTCGGGTGTTGACGCGGAAGACTTGGTGGCGGGTGGTAGGGGAGTGGTAGGTGCTGTGGAAGGCGATTCGTGGATGTCTTGCAGGAAGATTTGGAGCTGTTCGAGGAGTTTCTTTGCCGTCTCGACGACGGCTTCGAGGTCCGCGAGGGACTTGGGGTCTGGGGCCATGGCGGAACGAGATGACGATTGATCTATAAGGAATGAAGTAATAAGCGGATCTAGAAAATGTGCATGGGTAGACACTGAGAAAAGGAAAAGAGATCTGTAGGCAAAATGGCTGAAGGTCGTGAGGATGAGATGAAAAAAAATGTTGATAATTTTTGGTGTTGAGAACGATGGAGGGGCAGGTAAGCGTTATGCCCCTCCATCGTCCCAATCAGGTTCAGTCGCTCTGCCTAGGTACCCTCATGTCTTTGGCGCCGAAGATTTTCCAGCTCACGGCAGCGTCGAAAGGTACGTACCCAAGCCCCGAATTGTCGAATTGCTGAGCTGGCTCTTTAACCTGGAGCGTCTACGAAACCATCACCGACTCCCTCTAATCCGAGCATTGGCTCCTCGACCCCGAGATACCCGGACTCCAGCATCGATATTCGGACCATTGTTTCTGTCATGATGCAGAAGCCGGCGGCTGTGGTGCTGCTGAGCGCCATCTACTCCTTTACCTTGGCGGCTGCTGGCAGTCTGCCTCGAGGTGTTGGCCCTGAATGTGAGCTTTGTTTCCGCCAATGCTGTTGTTCCCTTGCACACACATGTCTTGGGGGCATATGATGGCATCGATACTATGATTTGGGACCAAACGCTAAAGAAAATAGTCGCCTCGTTCTATACTGGCCAGGATGAGTTTGCTTGCATCGCCAACGCCGCCATCAAGATCAGCCTCAGCCGAGTCAACGACAACTCGTGTGACTGCCCCGACGGCTCCGACGAGCCAGGCACCTCGGCCTGCGCCTACATCGACCCCCTTTCCCCCGAGCAGCCCCTACCCGGCTCCGTCACGGGCACAACCAACACATCGACGGCATTGCCCGGCTTCTGGTGCGCCAACGAAGGCCACATCGGCACATACGTACCCTTTTCGTACATAAATGACGGTGTGTGCGACTACGATCTCTGCTGCGATGGTTCCGACGAATACAAGGGTGTGGGCGGCGTCAAGTGCGAGAATCGCTGTGCTGGCATTGGCAAGGAGTACCGCAGGGTGCAGGACGAGAAGCGCAAGAGCATGGAGAAGGCGGGCAAGAAGCGCAAAGCTATGATTCAGGAATCGGCGGAGCTGCGACGGCGACTGGAGGGAACGATTGCCTCTTTGAAGGAGGAGCTCGCCACTTTGGACGCCAAGAAGGACCAGCTGCGTAAGAGGCACGCCGAGGCGGAACGTCAAGAGGCTGGAAAGGTGGTTCAGGGCGAGGGTAGCGGCGGAAAGCTTGGCGTGCTGGTGACGCTGGCAAAGAAGAGGGTGCAGGAGCTCCGGGATACCCTGGACAAAGTGCTTGACCAGCGCGATGATCTCGCCGACAAGGTGGAGGAGCTGGAAACGATCCTCAAGAAGTTCAAGGAGGAGTACAACCCCAACTTCAACGACGAGGGCGTCAAGGCGGCGGTAAAGGCGTTCGAGGACTACTCTGCCAAGGAGGCGGCGAGTGTACCGGCGGATTTGAGCGACACGGATATCCTGGAGGTGCTGAAGGAGGATAGCGAGTCGAATGGCGTCAACTGGCAGGAGTTCGAAGAGGCGCCTGCGGATGACACGGATATCCGTAAGTGGCTCTGATCCCTCGTGGTTGTTTGGGCACGGCCATGCTAACAGCTGCAGTTTACACCTTTGAAGCGTATCTGCCAGACTTTATGCGCAAAATCATCCAGGACAAACTCCAGAGCCTCCGAGTATGGATGATCCAGAACGGCATGCTCGCGGATAACTCCAAGCCCGGCACCGAATCGGCCGTGGTCAAGGCGGCGCGCGAAGCCGCCGAGGCGGCGGAGAAGGAGTACAAGGACAAGAGCAAGGCGCTGGAGAAGGAGCAGGCGGAGCTGGACAAGGACTTTGGCCCGTCGGACATCTTCCGGGCGTCCAAGGGCAAGTGCGTGTCGGTGGACAGCGGCGAGTACACGTACGAGCTGTGCTGGTTGGACAAGACGCACCAAAAGTCCAAGAAGGGCCACGGCAACACCAACATGGGCATCTTCCAGCGCATCGAGTGGGCCCAGGCGGACGAGGAGGAGCGGTTGGACGGGCGCAGCCTGGGCAGCGGGCGGCGGATGGTGCTGCGGTACGAGGACGGGCAGGGGTGCTGGAACGGTCCCCGGCGCAGGACCGACGTGTGGCTGGGCTGCGCCGAGACGGAGGAGCTGTGGCGCGTCAGCGAGTCGGAGAAGTGCGTCTACAAGATGGAGGTGGGCACGCCCGCGGCCTGCGAGCTGGAGGAGGCGGTCGGGCAGCCCCAGGGCAAGGATGAGCTGTGAGTGGCCGTGACGATGGGTGGTTGCGCAGGGCGATGTAGAGCGGCGGTGGGTGAATGACGTACATGATGCATATACATATACACATTGGCCATGGATTACCTCCTTGTACCTACTTCAAACCATTCATGCTTAATCTATTAGTGCCATCGTCCACCAGATACCAGCATCAGCATGGATCTCCATCGCGCATCGACACGACCATCATGATGCCTTTCAGCTCTGGTGTTGCTGCCGGATCATTGCTCGGCCGAGAAACAACCCCCCCACATACGGCCCCTCACGCAGGCCAGGGTTCCTTCCCACTTGCATGTGCAACCAACCGCCGACCTCCAACCTCATCGTCCATTTACATGCGCATCTTCATCTCATCTCAGCATACAGGATCTCATCTAACACCTCGTTTCTCTTTTCGTTTTACTCCGTTCCGGCAGGGATAATGAGCTGCATCTTATAAAGTGGCCGCCACAGGAGAACCTCCCGCCTCTCGCACCGCCCCCCTCTCTCTCCCACGGCCATCATGAAGCTGCCCCCCGGCATCATGACGCTCCCCCCCGGCTCGCGCCGCCTGTACCTCGTGTGCGCGCACCTCGCCCTCGGCGCCTCCCTGTGGGGCTACAACATCGGCATTCTGTCCTCGGTCCTCATCCACCCGGGCTGGCGCACCGCGCTGCACCAGCCCACGCCCTCCCAGAAGGGCCTCGTCACCGGCATCTACTACCTCGGCACCCTGCTGTCGTACCTCTTCCTCTCCCACCCGCTCGCCGACTGGCTGGGCAGGCGTCATGCCGCGCTCGTGGGCACCGTCGTGCTGAGCCTGGGCGCCGTCGTCATGGCGGCTACGCGCGATGGCGCCGTCGGTGTCATGGTGCTGGGGAGGTGGTTGTGTGGCGTGGGCGTGGGCGTTGTCAGTACGGGCGTGCCGCTCTATCAGAGTGAAATTAGCCCGGCTAGGGAGAGGGGCAAGTTTGTCACGATGAATCATGTCGGCTTCATCACCGGCCTCGCTGCGGGATTATGGTGTGTCTAACAAATCCTTCATCCCACGTGCACATCGCCTCAGATGACTGACTTTTGCCAGGGTCGGCTACGCCATGACATATTGGACAGGCCCGGCCGGAGAGTACTGGGGTTGGCGAGTCTCGATCCTCCTTCAGCTTCTGCCCGCTCTCATCTTCGCCTCCGGCCTTCCCTTTCTCCCTGAATCGTACGAGCCTCTTCCCCTCCCACCACCCCACCGTCCTCCAACTAACAAGTCTCCCAGCCCCCGCTGGCTCGTCGAGAACGGCCAAACCGAACGCGCCCGCGCCATCCTCCACTCCCTGCGCGACACCTCGTACCCGCGCGCCGCCACGGCCGCCGAGTTCCGCGGCATCGCCTCCGACGTCTCCCGCCGCCGCCGCCGCTCCTTCACCTCCCTGTCGCTGTCCCTCGTCCGCGAGCCCGCGCTCCGCGCTCGGCTGTGGCGCGCCTTCTTGCTGCAGTTTATGGCACAGATGTGCGGCGCCACCGCCATGAAGTACTACCTGCCCACGCTGCTCAAGGCCCTGGGCATGGAGCCGAGGGTCGCGCTCATGGCGGGCGCCGCAGAGATGACGGTCAAGATTGGCATGACGGTGTTGGAGATGTGGCTAATTGATCGCGTGGGCAGGAGGACGTGCCTGGTGGGCGGAAGTGTGGTCATGGGCGTTGCGATGCTCGTAAGTCCTTGATCCCACAGTGTAGATGCGCCCTGCCTGCTTGTGCGAGGTTTGCTAAAGTCACGAAACAGATCAATGGCGCTCTCCCTCTCGCGTACCCCAACAACGCTAACAAAGCAGCCGATGTCATCTGCATCGTCTTCATCTTCGTCTACGCCATGGGCTACAGCCTCGGTCTCGGCCCAGCAGCGTGGGTGTACAGCTCCGAGGTATACACCCTCCTACCTGTGACTGCTATATTTGCGCGAGAAGCAACAACACTGACGGAAACCTAGATTTTCCCAACATCGGTCCGCGCCCGCGGCCTCAACTTCGCCGCGTCCGGCGGCTCCATCGGCAGCATCCTCGTCTCGCAGATCTGGCCCGTCGGCATCGCGCGCTACGGCAGCGGCGTATATTTCTTCTTTGCGCTCGTCAACTTGATCTGTGTCCCCGTAAGCCCTCCCCCGCTTCCATCTTCTAACCCTAATCATTCTTTAACGGGTATACGTGATGGCAGGTGATCTGGTTCCTGTACCCAGAGACAAAAGGCCGTGCGCTCGAAGACATGGACGCCATCTTTGGGGCGCCAAAGGATGAAGACAGGGCGGTTATGCTAGGTGATGGGTTCGATGAGGATGGAGTGTTGGACGGTGGTGATAGGAGGGATGACGATGATGAGTCAAGGGGCGAGGCGGCGGAGGAAGACGCGCCACTGCTGGAGCAGTAATTCGATTGATGATTGCACATATACTAGGACGGATCGGGACATGGTTACGATTTCATTTGGATACACCATAATGGTTTGGACATCAAAAGGGAGGCATACATAGGGACACAATGCACTTGGAAAGATCAAATCAATTCATCGTACAAAGCGTTACGCTTGCCAGTGCGTATCAGAGCAGATGCAATCCCCAGCGCCAGTGCAAAGAAATGCCCAACCCACAAACGCCAAAAAAAACAAGCAGAATCAGAAAAAAGGCCACGCTGCCTGCACACCAGATCTCATTCATACAGCTCTGCCCTTCTACCAGAAGCTGCACCATCCGATGTAGTGCTGACATAGATTCTCCAGCTTGGTCGCCTCCATGATCAGCTTGTTGACCTGGGCAATCACGTCCAGCTCCTCGTTGTTCTTAAAGTCCCTGCCCGTCAGTTTCTGCGACACGCGATCCAGCACCTCGAGCGCGCGCGCGTTCTGGCTCTCGGCTTCCTGCGCGCCGTTGGTCTGCACGCCGTCGGGCGCCGCCGAGCTGTTGGTCCTGGCTCGCGGACGGCCGCCCAGCGGCGGGCCCTGCGCGCCCAGGTCGTTGTTGGCCAGCAGCTCCGTCGGGGCCACGGGTGCGTCGAGGATCGACTGTCGACGGATGCGCGTGGGGTTGGGTCCGGCGAGCGCTTCCTCGCGGTCCGACTTGAAGTTGGGGCCTTGGGGCGAGGCAGCGTTGGTGAGACGCCAGGTCAGTAGAGGATCGTGGATGAACTGCGACGACGTTAGTGATGGCTCATATGGAGGTATGGGGGATCAACTTACAGCTTCCAGCACAGCCATAACAGATTCTTTGTTCTCCCTCAGAACCCTCATGACGTGCTCACATGTTATTCGGAAACTGCCCTCGATGTTGCTAACCTCCATGGCGTACGTGAGCATGCGCGTAAGACGGAAGGGCACGCGCTCGGGGTATTTCTCGCGCTTCATCGCCACCTCGAAACAGTCACCGAAGTCGATGTGGATGATCTTGCCGGTGACGCGGTCCAGCATCAGATTAGACGGGTGCCTGTCTCCAAGACCCAGGATGTAGCCGACCATGGACATGACACCTAGCGAACGCGTGTAGTTGGTGCGCCGTTCGAGCCAAGCCTCCGACGACTTGGACTTGAGCCACAGGACACGGTACAAATCCTGTCCTGTGGTGTTGTCCAGAGCATAGCCAAATACCTCGACCTTTTGCATCAGAGTGAGGTTATCATAGTCCGGCGCCATTTGAAGCATGATGCGATGTTCGATGTTGAGTAAAATCTTACGACTCTCACGATACTCGCGAATCAGCACATGGAGCGTGTCGCTGTTGGGCACCCAGCCCAGCAGACCCGAGTTCTGCGAGAGAGGAATGGCTGGGTAGCGCTGGATGTTGAGGTGCCGCTTGTAGCACTCGGAATCGTTGGCAAGCAGGGTGTTGCAGAGGCCAAACAACTGCATGACTCGTTCGTCTTGTCTGATATCCTCGTGGCCCTTGAGCAGGAAAGCGTACGAGACGCCGTCGCTTCCGTTGACGTTGAGCTTTCTCGGTCGCTGCTTGGAGTTGATGACGCTAAAGGTTGAGTCAAACGATTTGATGCGCACAATGTCTTGTCCACTCTTGTAGGTACCTGGGACTGCCAGGTCCAAGTCCTTCGCGTTGAGCAGCTTGGGAGAGCAGTACGTGAGCTCCAAAGTGGTTACTTGGGGCAGCTGTCGAGAAATTCTCCTGAACACCTGGTAGTAAAGATCCCAGGCCTGGTTCAAGTCGTTGACATCCCTGCTGTTCTCGTACTGGTGACACCAGTCCTGCGCCTCCTTCAGATCCCTGCCAAAGGCCTGCGCAAAGGATATCTCGCGCAGCGTTTCCGGTCCACGCTCGAGGAGTTCATGCAGAGGTTCCAGGGTCGCGAACATGCCTTCGATGTTGTGATCCCCAAAGTAAAGACGAGACGCCTCCTCCAGTCCCTCGTGCCAGAGTTCATGCCACAGCACCGCAACTCGAATGAGCTCATGGCTGACAGTATCGGCCTGAGCTACAAGGTTGGCGCTGTGTTGCCGCATACTGTCCATGATCTGCGCTGCGGATCTCGACCGCCGCGTGTTTTGCCACGACTTCATAGCCACAGTGAGGGGGTAGACGAGAGCTTGCGGGTGTGCGCGACCGACGTCCGCCAGGAGGTTGTGCACAGACTGCTGAACACGCTTGTTGGGTTGATTGATTCGGGCAATGAGCTGCGGGATGACCTCTAGCCAAGTATCTACGCTGACGTGCGTGAAGCCTTCGGTGACTGCTGCGCTGACTTCGGGGCTGCCGCCATGCGTGAACCACATGGTGAGCAGGCGCAATGTGTCTTGAAGCGAGCTGCCGGCTGATAGAGCAATGGACTTGAAGAAACCCTGCACAGCCGGTACCACATGCTCGATGATCATTGTCTGGTCCGCTCGGGATAGGTGCCCCTCGTTCCGTGCCCAGAGTGTCTGCACAATCTCGAAATTGGCCAACGCCCACGCATGCCACGCCTTGTACCACTGAGGGTTGTACTTCGTGGCTTGCGAATACGACGTCAAAATATCCTGCACCTTTGTATATTGCCAATCGTCTTTGTTGAGTGCAATGAGCCACTCGCCCTGTCGCAGGTAGCACTTGGCCAGTAGCACCGTCTGATCGTGGAGCGCTCGCTGCGTCTGCGGGCTCATCAGTGCTGGATCCATCTGGTTCGGGAAGCCATATTCGGAGATATCGCCACCAGTCTGGGCACTGAGGTGCGCTCGTGCGACGTCTAGCCGATGAGCTGTGTCGTTTGTGAACCTCTGAAGACAGTACAGCGTCTTTTCCGCAAGGGGCTCTGTCGGCCGAACGCCAAGCTGCTGAGCAAACTCCCACTGGTACTTGAGGACAGCATAAGTGACCTGGGCAGGGATGCTTCGCCCTGGTACAGCAGCCGAGCGATCGCCTTTATCGGCGTGCCAGTACGCAATTACGCTGTCCAGTGGAGCGTCGATGCCGATGAGCTGCTTCAGGGACTTCTCGGCGAGACCCATGCGCCCCGACTTGCGGCAGAGGTTGGCGAACTTGATCCACATGTGCATGGTCTCGCCGGGCGAAATGACCAACGCGCGCAGCCTAAGCATGCGTTGCCACACTTCGACGTTTCGCTGACACCCCTTGAGACGTGTCTCCCATGTCTTGCGCATGGTCGCCTGTTTCTTCTCGTCACATTGCTTGTATACTATAAGCTCCTCGAGCTCTGCAAGCATCTGGACTCGGACGACGACCTGGTAAGCGCGATTGTACGACTCGCTGACGAGTGCGCTAAGCTCCGTATCAAGACCTTCACGAGCCTGCTGCACGCAAGCAAGCGCCTCCCTGAACTGGTTCCGGTGCAAGGCGAGGATCGCACCGAAGAAAGAACGGTCTGGCGAGAATCTCTTAAGCGACGACAAGTAGTTGTCCATGGAATCCCACTTGCCCTGGCCCCAAGCAGCTGCTGTGGCCAGAGGTGCTATCATCCGCTGCACCTCGGATGACGAGTTGGACCACGTGCTGCTGGTCAAGCTGGCGAGAGCATCCCATTCGCCCAAGGCGTGGAGACAACGCATTTTACCCATGACAATGTCAAGTGGGATAACCTGGTCGGGCGGGATCTCCTTCTCGCGCTTAGTGTAAAAGGCCAGGGCCTCTTCCCAACGCTCCAACTTTTCGAACCACGTCTCGCGGAGCTGAATTCCTTCTTTGTAGAGCTGTGCTTTTCTAAGTATGCCGATGGCGGCGTCTGATTGTTGAAGCTGGTTATTGATGACAATCAGAGCCTCCACGGCACCACTGCTCTGATCTTGAAGGAACTCCAATTCTTTGTAGTGGAGGGCTTTGGCATACGCGTGACACCGAGCCGCCTCTCTTCCGAGCACGCGAATGTCGATGGGCAACGCCTTGTCGTCGTGCTCCATGAATTCGGCAAGGTTCAAGAGGAGACCAAGCAGATCCGGAGGTACGTTTTCCGACTTGATAGCGCTCTCAATATTCTGGATCAGCTCGTCCTGAAACTGTTCATAAAGCTCGCTCCAGCAGGAAACAAAAGCCGAATTGAATAGCTCACGCGCCAGTGGAAGGTATACACTGGCTAAGCTGGCGCAAGCGCGGAGGGCGTGATTCGGGGACTCGGTCAAAAGCGTAGTGCTGAAGCGTCGAAGCCATTCTTGCCAGTCCTCCTTGGTCGATTTACCTCTAGTATCCCAAGCCGCCTTGAGGTGGATGGCATTCATTTCGAGCTTTTTATTGCCCAGATCAGCAAAAGCAGGCTCATCCAGAGCATCGACGAATCGCGACTCTGAGCTGAGGTCTTGAGGTAGGACCTCGCCCTTCTGGAGCTTGCTCACGAGTAGCTCATAGTTTTGATGCTGGATCTGGTGCTGGTTGATGACCTTGTTGACTGTTCCCATAAAGTGAAGATAGTCCTTGCCCAGCTGCTGAATCAGCGCGCAAAGAGTATCGAGAGCAGTCAATCTCAGGGAATGCTCGCCCGCATCAAGTACGCGTGTGAGTGGGTGAATAATCTTCGCTGCGAAATCGTTCAGGTTGACCTGTCGGGATATTTTGCCAATCGTGTCAATGGCCTGCTTTCGAATATACGTTGGCTGGCCCTGCTTTTCAAACGTTCGAACGATGACGGGGATGATCAGATGCATGTATTCTTCGGCACTCGCGCCAAACACCAAAAATGCATGCAGAACCCGTTCAGAAGGAGTCCGCTTGATGCTGACGTCCTTGTCGAGAACACCAAGCATCATAGGGAGCAGGGATGCAAGGTAGATCTTGAACTCGCCTTCTAGCGACCTGGAAATTGCCTCGACCAAGGTCAGAATCGTAGTCTGTAGCGAGGCTGAAGTGTGCCAGTATTCTTGAAGGACCTCCACGATTGCCGGAAGGTAGTTTCTGATGTGCTGCCGCACAATGCTGACCAAAGTTGCGAGCTGGCTGAAATACGATTCAAGGCGTGTTGACGAAGAGGATCGGATGACGGATAAAAAGGCAGGGACAATCCTGTCAAGAAATGATACGCACTCAAGGCCAAGAGTTCGGAATATGTTCATAATTGCTTCGATCACGGATGCGTGGTGCTGAACGAGCGAATGGTCCTTGAGGATTGACAACAAGGCGTTGATGACGACAGTCGGAAAATACTCTTTATTAGAGGGCGTTAACCCCGTCATCATCAGCGAAATATCGGTTTGCTGGTTGGAATCGACGCGCCGCTTGACTTCTGGCGCTCGCTCTTCGACTTGCTATACCACAGTTAGTGACACTCGGAACCCGAACACACGCGATTCTTACCTGATGCTTGTATGGATCAAGGGCACCCAGGATGCCCATAAGCTTAATAGTCTCCTGTCTAAGTGGCCCCTTCTGGCCTTCGGTTCGAATGATACCCTGGAGAAGCTCCAAAAGCTGAGGATACTCTAAGTAAGGCTCAATGACGTACCCAGAATTACTCGCAAGCTGGCCCAACGCGTGGAGAGCAGCTTCCCTCTTGACGTTGGAGCTCTGGTCCTGGAGAGCATCGATGATGATGGGCATAAGGCGATCCTTGTAAGGAAGAATGTCTTCCCCTCCTACCGTGGCAAGCTCACCAATAGCCTTCAGGATAGTAGCCGCAACGGACGGATTAGAATCGCTGGCCTTTGGTAGGAGAACTGAAATCATAGGTTCGACGTAAGGCTTGATGAGCGTCTGCGCATTCTGCACGAGCAGACTCAAAAGCTTGGCGCTCTCTTCCTTGTTCCGTGCCACATCGGAAAACTCGAGCTCGGTCAACATCTGAATCAGCGTTTTGCGTAAAGAGGGAATAACGTATGCCGGATTGAACCGAGCAAGGCGGCCGATGATGGAAATGGCGACCTCACGAATCGCGAAGACTTCGTCGTTGAGAGCAAAGAAAAGAACCCGAATGTTCTCCGCCTTGGCTAGGTGTCGATCAAACCTCTCATCAAGGGCGGCTAGCACCGTCCGTCGAATGTTAGGCTCCGGATCCGACACTCCCACGGTCAAAAGCTTCTCGATCACGTCTCCCACAACCTGCAAAGCGTGATAGCTGGTCTGGTTCACGATGGGATCTCGCACGTAGAGCTGACAGCACGTGAGAGCGGCTGCCTCTCGGATCTCTGGATCCTCATCCTCCACATATTTAATAGCGACGTCGCGCACGAACTCGTTAAGCACATGGCCTGAAAAGTCGAAGCTTCCGAGAGTGTTCAGGGCAAGCTTTACCTCTGCTCGGCGATGCTCGTACGCTTGTGGGTCTTTGGCGTCCTTTGCAATGACGGGGACAGAGTTGAGGGTGTTTGGTTGAGGCGCCCCCAGCGGCTTGAAAGGCTCACCGCAGAGGACGGTGCTGAGCATGTCTAGCAGTCGCTCTTGAATGGTCGGCTTCACAGGCGGGATGTAGAAGGCCATATCGACCAAGGCCTGCGTGAGCTTGGGCGTAAGATCGCAGGCAAAAATGGGGTCCAGTAGTGCCTCCATGTACTTGCTTAGGGTCTGTCCTACGGCCACAGCAAGTCTACTAATGCAGTCGAAGACAGGATCCACCGAGCCCTTCCTGCGGGATTGAAGGCTGAGGCCCTCGCGAACATGGAGGAGAACTCCATCTAGATATGGCGCAATGGCGCTCTTGACGGAATTTGCGACATTGCCGATGGCGAGGAATGCGTCGTTGCGCTCCTTTTCCTTCTTGAGCAGGTTGGAGAGGTACACCATAAAATTGTGCAGCCAGTTGACGGCGAATTCTGCAGGCGCGTAGCTGGCAAGATCCGGAATGAGAAGTATGACCGTCTTACGGATCGTTGGGTCTCGATGGTCCTTGTGTTTGTATACGATGTCGCACGACACCTGATAGTGCTCCTGCATGTACATGCCGCCCTGCTCCAGCAGCTCCTTGAGGACCAGCAGGGAGGCGTGCGTCGATTCGACCGTGTTCTGGTTCAGGCCCGCTTTGCACTCGGCCCAAATTTTGCTCATCCAGAGCTGCTTCATGTCCTGATCTCGTTCGCGAATGATTCGGAAACACACACTTATTGTCTCTGCCGAAGTGGCGCGAATGAGCTGCCGGGGATCCCGGAGACCGATCCAAATCCAGTCGAAAACGGTCGGAATGTACTGATACATGAGGGTCGGGGCGTTTCGGGCGAGCTCCCGGAGGACTAGAACGGCACTGTATCGACGTTCCTCGACGCGGTCGTTTTGCAGCCACTCGAGAGCTGTGTTGACTTCCGAATCGACCAGCTCGGATATCATGGAGCCTCCAGGGCGGCAGAGCTTTCCCAGCGCAATGGCTGCGGGCTGCATGGGGTTGATGTCCTTGCCTCGCAAGACAGTCTTGAGGTTTTGGGTGAAGCGGGTGTATTTGGCGGTGACATCGATGCCTTCGAAATCGATGAGAGCATCCAGGGCGTAGATGCCTCCCAGCCGCTCGGCCGAATCGTTGCCATGGGTAATGAGCTGGGTTATCTTGTTGTTGACAGTGTTGTAGAAGGAAAGAAATTGCTCGGGATTCAGGTCTACCAGGGGAACGATCAGCAACCCAAGGGTCAGCACGAGGGGCAAGGCACTGAACCGTACCTCGATGGCAGACGACCACGAGCTCCCGGAGCTGCAAGGCGGATCGTTTGCGCACATCATCGCCGACACTATAGCAAGATCAGCGTCGGACAGCACGCCTAGCCATGGCCTGGCACAGGATGCTTACCGCGAGCGCAGGCCGCGAGTGATGTAGTCGAGCCGCTCGAGGGCGATGAGCTGCTGCTGCGGCAGCTGCTGTTGCGCCATCGTCCCCTACCGACCCTGGCGGTCCAGGGGTCAGCGCTGCATGTATCGATATCGAGAGCGCCGAGACTCGACGTAGGCAAAAAGGGGATCACGGGTCGCGCTTGGAGACGAGGTGGCTTTGCCAGGTTGAAGGATGGGTTGAGGAGGTTCCTGGTGTCCTTGCGAGTGTCGCGCTAGTTGAAGCTACCCGCGGCATGTGGTAATCACACCGTACCAATTGTAGCTAGAGCGGCAGGCGCACAGTGCATCATGGATCGTGAATCAAAATCATCCCGTAGAGTACCGCTCCAAAATCTTGGATATACCAGATAAATACCCCCGATAATAAGAGTCTCACAACTATTCCATTTCAATTTCTGTCATCATGAAGTGTTAGGTAGAAAGAATATTTTCACTGGCCGCTTCTACATAAACGCATAAATTCAGAGCAACTTACCCAGCAGCCCCAGCTGAAGGCAACATTGACACTGTATAGCCCACAGGCGGCTGTAAAGCCAGACGTTATCGATACCAAGCCGGCCTGTGCACAGCATTTAGGAATGCAACTTTAGGATCTTCAATGCTTACTAACCCATGTCATGGCACCTCCATTGCCAGGCGCATTTCGTCTCCGACCTGCTCCTGATTTGACCTGTTCTTTTCCTCATAAGGCGACGATGAGGCGACGATGAATCACACAAGCTCACGGAGTCTGGCTCATCGATCGCAGTAGACTTTGTACAAACATAATTCGGCTACAATATTATAGCCGTCCCTAGTCTAGTTATATGGGCTAGCAAATGGTTGATCACAATGCGCAGCTCGTCGCATTCGCGTGTGTTACGCTTGTCTGCATCAATCATGCTCTAGGCCTCTTCCTTAATTTTTCCAGGACGAGTACATCCGTGGGCGCCTGAGCCCAAAATACATGCTTTCTCTGCACTAGCACATGAAGACAGCGGCGTTGCATCGCTCTACGGGATCATGAAATCCCAAAACACCTACCCTGCGCTTCCAGTTGTCGCAATCGAATGGGGCTGATCATCCGCAATTCCAACACAACTGCTTACCACTTCCGCTTGAGCGTGTTCCTAGGAAACCATAGCAAGAACATGTAGTTTGTACATGATAGGCTCGGTTCAATTAGGGACATTATTGCATTAACCTTTCTCCGTGTCATGTAGAGATTCGAGCGAATACCAGATCGTGGGCGGCAAGTCCCAATGCGAGAAGACCAGCACAGAGCTCAAGGGTGAAGAGTCAATCTCTAAATGAAGGGCCCATTGCAATCGGTCCTACCAAGACTCGGGAGCACGCCTAACACGTGGGCAAAGGTCGCTGGGCAATTAGATCCATTCCTAGATTGCACGGAAGTTGAGATGAAAGTTGCATTACAGTGGTCGGCAATGAGTATTTGACCCTTGTTCGACATTTTTTAACAGCCCTGATTACTCTAATGACTTGTCATCACCCAAAAACTATCCACATTGTTAAGGAATTTTTAACTGGGGTCAAATACTAAATGTCAGCCACTGTACATCTACCACGCAATCCGATTGTGATGCTCAAGGTCTGCTCGGCCATCCCTAGCCATGATGTGAAAGCAAGACTAGGCAAGCTCGTAGGTTCGAAGTAAAAATGTGTATAGTCGAGCGTTCCAGAAGATATTTGCCATCATCTTGTGCATATATGCCGTCTTGGAACTGTTCCTTGCTTCATTTCTCTTTGAAGGCCTGTTTGGCAAAACGAGATGTCTTGCAAAGGACAGCCAATCTTGCACTTGCAAAATCTTGACGCATCCTCTTGCAGTTACTGACAATCCTGTGCATTAGGGCCTGCACCCACTACCAGGTTCCCTGTTTGAAGCAGGGCTAAGGCTCAACCGAGTGCGACCCTCGTTGCCCGATGACTTGTCTTCCTACTGTCCTGCAAAGCGCTTACTTATGCCCGCAGCAGGAGGGGTCACATGCAACGCACTTACTGCGATGGACAAAGGGACGCGTCGGGCATCTCAAGAGAAGTTTGACTACGAACGCTCCGATGCTTCGCCTCAAGCAGCTAGGTATTCGCGCAATGCAATGCGACCCAATTAGGGCACGGGGATGATACCCCTAAGCACGCGGCCGACTGAAGTTCCTCCTGTACTGCGGTACCTTGACTCCGCGAACGGTTTCGGAATGCGTAGACAATGACCTCGAGATCCGAATGAATATGCACCCAACTATCTTATAAAACTGGCTACGAAATTCTAATTTTTGAAAAATCTTCCGATGTCCAGTATTTCGCAATCATCACTGGAATTCCTGATAGATTTCGAACTAAACCAGTCATGCGTGTCTCACTTGTCTCTGCTGCCGCGGTGCTGGCACTGTCTCACGGGGCTTCAGCACAACAGCCCCCTTATGGATGGTGTAAGTCCTCGGGCCTTGCCGCTCATGCAGTATGGCGATAAGAGCGATGCACTGAACAACATAGGTGGTGGCAAGGGATGGACCGGTCCTACTGATTGCATTCCGCCCTACGTCTGCCGTGTTTTGAATGAATGTAAGCATCCGAGGAACCGTCGTTTTGGCGATATAGAATACTGACAATCGGGACAGGGATGTCGCAGTGCGATCTTCCAAGAAACATCCCCGGTTGGACGACTTCTGTGGTACCGACAGCCACTGCAATTGCCAAGCTCTAAATCAAGCATAGAAAAAAGGGCATCGTTCTTTAGGTATTGGGGGGATGGCATGGACCCAAGTATCCGGCTAGTAGAGTTTGAATCCGAAATACCAAGAGCAAGGTCCCGGGGAGCTCCTTGAGCCCAGTCATACGTGAAGATACTCTTCTTAGGCTCGTGGATATTTGTTTCAAATACATTGCATACTACTAAAATACTAAGCAAACATATATGAGAGCTATGCCGTTGAGCAGCAGTTCATAGTACAGTGATGAAGACATGTTGTAGGAAATGATTTAGGGGCGCACTCTTCTAACCACACTAAATTGGGCTCAGAGAATAGTATATCCCTCCGCTAGAAGTGAATGAAGAAAAAGTTGGCCTTGGTGAACTCGTCAGTATCATCATGTATAGTTCTTGATGCCAAGTTATTTATCAAGATCAGGAACAGTCCTTTTGCATTTCGACACCGTCGTCCTCGGCTCCATCTCCGGCGCCATGGCTGTAGCAATTCAAGGGGCTCGTCTCGACAGGTCTATGGCATTCATCTTACTCAATGAGCATAGGGGTAAGAGTAAGAGCCTTAATCCAGCTGTCGAAGGCTTCGTCCTCGGACCCAAAACCTGAAATACATTCACACGGCATATAGGTGAACGGAATGGGAGAAACAAACATACACAACTAAGTAGAGTTTCAGAACATTGTGGGCTTAGGCCCCAACTATATCAGAAGATAAAGGAATGCTACAACATAATGACAAGGCTGCAAGAAGTCGTTAGTAAAAGACTGAAGAATCCTGAAGTTTAACGGTTTGAGCTGAAGATTACTATGAAAATTATGTCATAATGAAAAGGAAGAGAAGCTCTTCACAGCCATGAGGCTGCATTATCTGCTAGCAGGAGGCCTAAAAAATTCAACCTAATTATGTTTATTATCTCAATGCAGTCATTGAAGAGAGTTCCTTCCAGTGGCTTGCAATGGCAACAACGGCAATACTGTCGCCATTTTCCTTCAATTCGGCCGCCAGGATGAGATTGAATTGGTCTAGATCGTTTTTGGACATGCCTTAACACAGCTCATCAGCTTGATGATTCGCTGTCGAGTGGTGGTTAGCCAATGCATCGCAGCATTCGGCCGTGGGACTAGAACTCACTCAAAATTGACATAACCCTTATCGACATGCTGGAGACGCGTCCGCTGGCGAGCTCCGGATTAGGATGACAATGACTTGTTGCCAGAAAGCTACAGGAAAGTCTTGGCGTTAAATTGACAGCTCTAAATGCCTAGTGTAGAAGAGCTGCGAGAGTGTTGGGACGAATTGCATCCAAGATGATCTTAGCCGTGTGTTCGTACCAATGTTCTGGTTCTGATCTAACACTCGACTTGAAATTGGTACGAGCGCTTGCCAAGTTGAATTGTTATGGTCTGATGGGACTCACCGGCACAGTTGATGAAGACATCAAGAGGTCAAGCTCCATGTTCGGCAGCGGCAGAATTGACGGTGTTTTCATCGAGGCTACCAAACGAGAGGACGGTAGCATCGATTGCTTCAGGGAGAATGCTCACGTAGTTTATAATAATTATTCAGTATAAATCCTACATACTGCAAGGATGAACCTGTCGGGGTCTGAGGCCTAACGGGTCTTGGTACATCACGACCTTGTGAGGACAAGACTTTCGCAAGATTCGGGCCAATGTCGCGATCAGCCCCTGGTTTTCTTCCGTCACAACCTAGAAGACTCTTCAACTAAGTGACCAATGGGAGTGAAGCGCTGAAACCTACTGCAATAGTATCGCCGCGCATGCTGGCAGCAACCAAGAGAATTACTTCCATTACGGAACCAAATACTGTCCGTGGCTTCTCCGATTTGCTATCCCTAAATCTCCAGGACCAGCTGGCGCGGCCGGGAGAATCACCTTCTTCTCATCCCCCAGATATTCTCTGAGGTAGCGAGACTGATGCACAGCTTCGAACAAACTACGTAGTTCAGGAATTGCTACTTCTCTGTTCCGGGGCTATATTCACAAAACTTAGGAGACATGCCATTTTCGCGAATTTCGCCCTTGGACGAATCTTAGCCATATCGATGATCTTTGCCACAGGCTCAACGAGAAGTAGGTTAGCCAAAGAATGTGGGCCGAGGTCATGGGGGTTTTAACTGATATATATTTCTAGTTAAAGTGAAACTTTAAGTTAGTCGTTATGACCATGCTACTGACCGATGGCATCTTAAACCTTCTCAAACATTCCGGCTCTCTGGCGGTCCCAGCGCAGTCTCCCGGTAGCCACCCAAGTCCAGAGCAATCTTCTGCAACACCACGCCTGGCTCAAGCAGCCAGATAGACAGCTCATGCGCGCCAGGGCTGACCGTCCTCCCCAGTGAAACGGTCGAGGTCCACCCATTCGCGACGACGGCCCTAGACCAGTCTGGCCCCTCCCTGTGCGGCGGCAAAGTCGCCACGTACCGCACCGTCACCGGGTCAGCGCCGTCAAGGGAATAAGCGTAGGCAAGCGGGCGGGTGGGATCGTGGTTGTGCGACGCGCCCAGGCTGACGATGAGTCTGGGCGCCGAGGATGTCGTGGTCGTGTAGACCGAGTACCGCAGTGCGGGGCCCGAGCCGGGCGTCTGGCTGCCGATGGTGACGGGCCACGCCTTGACGCCGGAGAGGGTGCGCCCGTAGTGAGGGATCTCGACGTAGGAGACGCCGTTTGCGCTCTCGCTGCTGGTGAAGTGGGCGGCGTCGATGGCGATGACGCCGTTGGACTCGACGAAGCCGGAGCCCTCGGGCACGGAGGTCTTGTTGACGGGGAGAAGCAACTGGGCCGAGGTTGCGCCGCTCGACACGGTCAGCTGTGCGTAGGACAATCCGTCGGGCGCGCTATCCCAGTCCACGGAGATGATGCTGCGCACATCCGACTCTCCCGGGAATGACAGCCTGCCCTCATCGTTGGAGACTGTCACGTAAGAGGCGTTGGAGGAGATGGAGTAGGCGAAAGTAGCGTTTCTGCGCGCAAACACCTCCAGCCAGCGGCTCTCAGTCGGAGGCATGTAAGGATCGACAGAGCGAAGCCTCAGAGAAGTGCTCTCTGGGAAGGCAGAAGTGGTTCCCTGGATCGCAACACCCAAGGGGTTGGTACGGCAGGATGCGGCAATCGACCTGACTGTCGGCATGATGTTTGTATTGTTGGGCGGGTCGCTCCAGGTGGTGTATCCTATATGAGCCTGGTTGACAAAGTGATTCCACTTGCCGCCGTTCTCCGTGTGGTATCGATCCGTGATCTCCGCATCCTGGGCAAACAAATCTCTCGCCTGCTGCGCGACAACATTGGTGCTGGCGCGGGCCTGGCTGAGATACAGCGCGTTGACGGCCGCCTTGGTGTACAGGTCGACGACCGTCTTGCCGGCCATGATGGGGTGCAGGACGGTCTGCCAGAAGGACACCTGGCGGTCCTCGGCGAGGGAGTCATAGACGGCCTGGGCGCGATCGAGCAGGTCCGTCCACTGGGCGAGGTTGCGCTCGGCCTCGTCGTAGTGGATGGTGCTGAAGGCGAAGGGCGAGTTGCTGAGCAGTTCGTACTTGCGGCGGCCGACCAGGACGCCGTACTCATTCAGGATTGCGGCCGTCTCGTCGGCGACGCTGGCGTCGAACCCGGCGCCGGCCCAGCGCGTAAGCCACTCGGTCGTGGACTCGGGTGTTGTCCAGCGGTCAAAGTCGTAGGCCATGTCCATGAACTGGGCCAGAGGAACCTCCTGCAAAAACTTGTTAGTCCAGCCATCAGAGCAAGTGGTACGACTGGGGATCATACCAAGGGTTTGAGGTCGCCGACGTTGGCGATCCAGATTTGCCGAGCGTTTCTGTTGTAGGCAAGATGCATCTGCTCCCACGTCTTGACCAGCTGGACCGTGTTAATCCACTTATAGCTACGAGGGGCCCCTACGTAGTCGAAGTGGTAATAGACGCCAGCTCCAGCAAGACGATCGGTCTCGTTGGCGATGGGCACCCTGATGATGTTGCCAGAGTTGTCGTCGGTCCAGAGGAGGGTTACGGTGTCGGGCACTTCCAGACCGGCGACGTAGTAATCGCTCACTTCCTGCACGAATAGTTAGTATTCGTTCAAATGTAGGGTGTGATAGCATAACTTACCTTGTATAGAACCCATGTCTGGGGGATGTCGGAGAGATTCCGGCCTAGGCCTTCAGACAGAAGAGTCTGCTGAACAGTAATGAGGTCTTCCAGCGTCTCCGCCGTCAGGGTTGGCGAAGCAACATCGCCACTTCCCCTCATGCCCATCGTCCACATAGTATCCCAATCCTTGGCGCGCTCAATTCCCTCACGGAAGAACGTCTGGATGCCCTCGCGATTCGTCGTCCAGTCCCAGTTGCCCTCGAGGAGTGTCTGCTGCTCGCGTTCGGAGCGGGCCATGGGTTCGTGATGGCTCGTGCCCATGACGACGCCCCATTCGTGGGCAGTGCCGCCGCTGGCAGGGTCGTTTGTGTAGAAGGACTTCCCCCACATGGCCGGCCAGAGGTAGTTGCCCTTGAGGCGGAGAATGAGCTCGAAGACGAGTTTGTAGAAGTCGGCACCGAAAACGCCGTTGAAGTTCTCGCCAACCCAGCCGAGGAGCGCCGGGTTCTCGTCGTTGATGAAGAGACCACGGTACTTGACGGAGGGCGGCTTTTGATACTTGCCCTCGGGCTCGACCCAGATGCCTGTCTTTGTCTTAATGGCAACATCTGCCCAGTAGTACCATGGCGATACACCAATCTGCTCCGAAATATCGTATAGGCCGTAGATGGCGCCGCGTCGGTCGCTTCCAGCAATAACATATGCCCAGGATATACCTTCGAAGGGCTCCTCGACCACACGAGTCACGTATGACTCCCACTGGCCTTCTGCCTCGCTCACGTCAAGCTTGCCATCGGAAACTAGCACGTCGATGAGACTGGAACGTCCAATGGTACCGACAATGATGACAGACTCAGAGTCGACCTCCGGCGAGCTTGAATTGGTGACGGCGACGGTGCCTTCTTGTCCCACAACGCGGCCGAAGTCAGCAGCGAGGTCTCCGGCAGCTCTGGCGACACCCGGGGCCTCATTGCCAGAAACGAGGATCGTGGGGGCGAAGGTGTCGTCGGCAAGCTGGTAGTCGCTGCTGCCCGGCTCAAACAGCATCTGGCACTGCCCGAGAGCAGCCACGGCCAGCGCTGTGGAAAGAATCGAAGGAGATCTCATGATGACACGTCAGACCTAGATCTACTGGTAGATGCTGCACCCTTTGAATAGTCCTCGTTCGAATCCGGCGCGCCATCGACTCTGCTTTATCTGCGTCTTTCACCCCAGTCTACTCCCGTACTTTGACGCCAATCTCCCCTCCCATAGGCTCGCATGAATGCCCTCCGCACAATGACCCCTTGCCGTATGCGGCAGTTGGGCGAGGTTACCATGGTCTGGATTAGCTGGCATTCGTCCGATTGGGCCGAGCCAGCGATAATTACCAGATTTGCAATGGCAGATTGGGGTCGTGATGAGGGGGGAATTCCACTGTTCTAATGAAACACATATTATCCGTAGTCTTTGAGCCTATATGCAAGGATTCCCCTCATTGCTTCAACAGGCAAATCATACGCGCTCCAGTCCAGCAATGTTGCGATGCCGCACCTCTTCCAAAATAGCCGGTTCTTCCTTATCATTGGCGGGAAAACGAAAACATCATCAATTGCCACTTCGTGAATGATTTCCGCCCTGTGGCTCCGCAACTAAAAGTTGAGCGTGTATTAATATCGTGTAAAAACATGCTTCCATACTCGGTATGCCAATCGTCACCCACTTCAGCAGGCTGTTCGCATCATCACGTTTACTGCGTGAAGTTGTGGCCTTATTTGCAGCAAATCTATTTCTCGTCATTTGCACAAATCTTAGTAAAGGTTGAAACTACAGCGATTTCAATTCAGCCATCTTTGTAATAGTGTAGCAAAATTTCCCTTGAACTAGAACACATGTCCCAGATACTGTCCTTGAATGCATCATCAAGCAGTTGTCTGGGGAAGGAACAAAACCACATCGTCACTCTTAACACTCCATTCGCATGGGACTAGCGTAGCACACTTCACCATCGCCATATAGTCGATCACATAAGTAGCAACAGTGACGCGCCAATACTTTAGAGGCGCCAAGTGTTCGCAAGTAGACCATTTGGCGTGCAGGGCATACATGACCACGTCATTAATTCTCCGATCCGATTGGGCTCGGATCGTAGGTATCAACGCAGAATCATATGGACAAAGCTATCGTGAGCCTGCGCCGTTTGATCCAACAGTATTCACGATATTCCGGTTACTGAGCATGTTGATTGTTGTTCAACTGTGTTGATGACAATCATTAAATCAATGCCATGGAATCCTACATTTAGTGCGGCTATGGCGAACAATCTCGATTGAGATTTCATCAACGTCCTCAAGTCCTACATCTCAGGACGCCATTAGTACCTCTTGTAACCTTCTCCTTTCAATGCTTTTCAATAGAAGGATCTGTGCCAGAAGATCTGGACTTTCAATGTTTCCAATATAGCACGAAGAAGCAGGTCTCGCCGTGACAAGCGAGCATTAATCCAAATCCGTCTCATCGTCGACGCCGATAGTCTGGCTCCCTTGGGATGCGCCGATAGGGATAACAGGTTGGCCTCTTGCATAGCGATCTTCAATAAGCTACGATAACGAGGGCTTGGAGGGAAAAGACCAAGCTACCATGAACGTGGCAACATGTGACATCTTGAACTTCTTAGCCAATTGTGGCTCCACGGACTCGGTTGTCTTGCAGACTCATATTATTTTCAATGTTCTACAGTCATGTCCTAGCTGTCATGGGCTCTCAAGATCCAATACGCCTGGTGCAGCAAGTTTCTCATGGCTGTCACTATGGTACCACGACGATAATGACCATCATGTGCACGTGAACGGGCTAGAACGGCAACTTGAAGATTAATCTACAAGATATACAACTGTTCTCGTCCTCTTATCAGCAGCCTAAACCTACAAGTATGACGGGATAATCGTCATTAATATATCCCTACGCTCGAGACTTCGACAGGTTAAATGTCACGATATGGAGCAGGACAGCGGCGAGTCTGGTAAGCCGAATTCTTGTACGACCCGTCAAACCTCGAGACTATGTCGAATAACTTCGCAACGGCTATCAGCGAATGTGCAAAGTGGCGATGCTGTTCTTATATCTACGTGGAGCTCATCAGTCTAATGTTCGGGCAGACAAGTCCTCATTCCTACCAGGTTCCATTCGCACCAATCCAAGCCCCTCCCACGGCCGAATTTCTATCCGAACTCAACATTCAGCCCTAGATGCTTGTCTTTCGTTACTATCGAATTCGAAACATGCAGCTAGGTCAGTAAGCCACTGCAGCTGGTCGACCGGAAGGAGTCTCATCCGCTTGTTTCTTGCATCGTCTTCTGCGGGAGCACACGCCTGCTGTTGAGCCTCGAGCGTGTAAAAGCACGAGCAAACTACCGGTTTGTGCGTCACACGTCAAATTCTGCAGAATTCGATGCACGAAATGCGTGACTAGCCCAGTTGCGGGTACGGGAACATGCCTCCTTCAGGTCTCTTTTGAGATTCTTTGTCCAAAGCGGAAAGCTGCCTCCGCATTACTCTGGTGGTTATCGCTTGTAGCCTCCAAGAGACAGCTATAAAACCATCCTCCAAGACCGTATCCTAGCGATGAAACACCTTCATATCATGTTAATTTAGCTGTCTTCTCGACCGGTTAAGAAGTATCATTATGAAGCTCACACTCAGTTGCGCCATACTACTGGCAGCTTCGCAAGGAGCCCTTGCTCAGGAGCAGGCTCAGCCCCCTTGGGCGCAATGTGAGCCTTGCCCTCAAACAGAAGCAATCTATTCAAAAGCGAGACGCTGACGAGTAACTCAGGTGGTGGAATTACCTGGGCCGGCCCAACGACTTGTGTCCCAGGATGGCACTGCGTGCCGCAAGTTGCTTGTGAGTCTCAGCAATGCCCATGAGAGGAAGCAGGTTTTGACTTGCGAGCAGGGTTCTGGCAGTGCCTGCAGATACCGACGACCGTGGTTACAAGCACCAGAGCGTCTACCGCTACGACCTCATCGGCTGGATACACGGCTGTGTAACGGCAAGGCCTTGATCATAGGGCGCGGAGCCGCAATGGGATATACGAATGTGTGATCCACTGTTGAAGACTTCATTGGGCGGAGGCTGTTAGGCTATCAATGGTTCTCTGTGGCAACAGTTGCATTGATAATGAATAGGCTTCTACGAGAGAGTTGATGTATGCCTGATAGCTAGAAGGCCATATCTTCGATGGAAAAGGGTATAGGTCGAGAAGAACTAGATGAGATAAGTACCAACGATAGTGCTGCTCCAAGAAAGACGCAATTTGCAATTTACTCGTAAACGTCGACTATCTCTGCCAATGCTTTTGTTCATCTAAGCACGGCCAAGTCGGTAGCTATACCGGTGAACATGATCTTAGTAGGGATCGGGGTCCAACTCTGGATGCCCAGACCGTCCACAAAAGAGGCAAAAAGAGAAAATGGGCTGAACGGAAGTGGCATGTGGCGAATGTCTCTTACACCTGAGGTCATCAGGTTGCAGTCATCTTGCTCGCATCTGCAAGTTGGTCCTCGAGATACCCAATGGCTACGTTGGTCGTAAGAATACCATTCATCTTGTATGGTTGTTCAGTGAATAGCAGAGTCATAGGTGACATATCGTGTGCGCGTGGTCGGATAAGGAATTGATCGCCTATTCGGACGACCAGGGATCAGGCAACATCTCAGCCCTAGGCACTTGTTATCCCAGGCCGTCCACCCGAGAATATGAACGCCATTGGACGAAGCTGCAAACACAGCCAGGCGATGGCCACCATGCCACGAGGTTCATTCCAATAATGACCGTGCATTACAGCTGCATCGTGCATATTGGAGTGATCTTGAATGCAGCCGCCGCTTCATTGACGACGAGTTTGGTGATGCTTGCGGATGCGGTGGGTTTGTCTGAGTGAACGAGCAAATGGTAGGCCGCCGGGCATGGCTGGTCCCGTTGTGGGCCTGCAGCCTTCGGCCCAACTGCATGAAAACCCCTGCTTCGCTCACTGGATGTGGTCCGTTCACCGAGAACCAGTCAAGATGGACCCAGTCGAGCCGGCAGGCGGATGAAAATGATGGATTCACCAGTTGCCTGGACGCGATACGTCGAGATGGGCCTCTATATAAACAAGCATGCATGACCCCTTGGTTGCCAATATTTCCTCTTCACCATCTCGACCCATCTCTTTCTTGCGTTACGAGCCCGTCAATACTTGGAGACATCGTCATGGCGAGCCTCGATCAACTGCTCACGGCTTACACCGTGGGGGCCAACGACACGAGTGTCTACGGTGCTCTGCTTGGTGTCGGTTTCCAAGTCTACAATGAGACCGGTATGTACCGTCTTCCATCCGGTTCGATCATGGCGTTCTAACATGACTTGACAGGACTCGTCTACTCCGGCCAGGCCGGTCGCCAGGGCTTCGACCTTGCATCGCCTGCGTACGACTGCTTCGACTCGGTCCAGTGGATTGCGTCCATGACCAAGCTCATCACCGCTACACTGCTCCTGCAGCTAATCGATCGTGGTCTGGTGACTCTCTTCGAGGATCTCCGTGACCGAATCCCGTACTTTCAGTCGCTCCAGATCCTGCGCGGCTTTACCGAGGACGGCTCCGCCATTCTCGAGGACAATACCGCACCGCTTAGTCTTCGGCACGTCTCCCAGTCAACGAATTTCTGCGTATATACTGACGAGTCCAAGTAATCTTCTCACGCATACCTCTGGTTTTCCATACGACTTTCAGGATCCCAATATCATGCGTTGGCAGCAGGTGAACAACCGCACCGAAGACTCGGGCTCCTGGACCATCGAAGGTTACACCACTCCGCTCGTCTTCAGCCCCAGCCAGGGCTGGCGCTACGGTACAAGCCTCGACTGGGCCGGCATTGTGCTCGAGACAATTACCAAGCAGACGCTCGCCGAATACGCGCAGGAGCACATCTTCGATCCGCTTGGCATGACGTCGACTTCGTTCGAGAACAACGCCGGGGACATCCCCAACATTGCGGAGCGCCAGGTCGACTGGGCCGAGGCCGATCCCACGGACACAATGCGGCTGATCCTCAGCACCAATAGCACGGTCGTCCCGGTCAACCCGGAGATTGCCAGCGGCGGATCGGGCCTCTCCAGCACCACCGCCGACTACGGCAAGTTCCTGCAGGCGACGCTGCGCGGTGATCTGGTGAGCCACAAGCTCTCCAAGGCCATGTTCAAGCCGCAGCTGAACGCCGTCGAGCGCGGAACCCTTCAGGCACTGGCATCCGGGCCCCGTTGGTACGCGTTGGCGCCTGAGATCTTCCCCGTCGGCGCGCCGCTGGACTGGGGCCTGTCGGGGCTCATCAACCTGCAAGACTCGCCAGGTCGGCGTCGTGCAGGTACCCTTTCGTGGTCGGGCTTGACGAACGGCCGGTGGTGGATCGACCGAACCTCTGGCATTGCGGCCGTCATGACGACCCAGATCCTGCCGCCGAACTACCCACTGGCGATTGAGCTGTTTACAGCGCTGGAAGAAGCCGTGTACCGCGACCTGGTCTAAAGCTTGTGACGCAGATGATGGATTTGACGTTTCGGAATGTAAGCATGGATGAAGAAATGGAGGCATGATGTGATTGACGACAGGAACCCAACAAGGTTATCCCTACCCTGGAAAACCATGCGTGGTTCAATTATAGGGTAGGCAATCCCGTCGCGGCGACGATGACTTCCATAGGGGTTAAATACAAATGAAATGCCTCACCAGTAGCCTCATTGGAATGCTTTCCCGTCGTGTCACCTGTCTGATATTCCGACTTTTGACGAGGCCGGGCCGTCACCCGCGCCGTTTTAGTCCGTCACTGATTTTACCTGCAATGCGCACCCCGAGCATCGCTGGAACATGCGACTATGGCATTATACAACCCAGAATTAGATTCCCCAACGTGGAGAGCTTCATTGGAGACGTGCCGCCAATCGAGAATGTCCATCAAAACGCCTCGTCCAAGCTCCTTTGACTCCCCAGCCTGATCTTTATTTAGATTGGGAACGGGCAATAGGGGTGCCCTCGCTCGACCATCAAGCTTATCTGAAACATGAATCTGCGTGGCGTTTCGTTCTGTGCTCAAGCGACTCAGCGCAGTTAAGATTCTCGGACGTAATGTGTTTTGTAAACCAAAACACAACCACCGAGCTACAGGCTTGTTGCATGCTTCTCTCCGCGCGGCAGGGCAACAGAGACAACACGGTCTCGGTCTCGACCCCCCACTTCCCCTCTTTTGGCACGGGGGTTACTGGCTCGATGCCCACGGGGGACGGCGGGATGATGCCGGTATCTACTAGTAGCTGGTGTCAGAAAGCAACGGTTACAGAGGTGGGAGGGCCTTTTGAAGAAGTCGACGTGATGGAGGACAAGAAGGTTGTCGAGCCACGAGGTGGTACTTGCAGCAAATATGGCCAAGGCAAGGCAAGGAAGGAAACATCCCTCGATGTGGATTCAAAGGGTCCTCCTGTCGGAACATTCAACTCGTCTTACTGGATGTGTGTGTGTTCTGGAACTTTGGATCGCATGGCAGGTTATTTCCTCTTCTGTATTTAACCGCAATCCCCTCATTTCCATCTGCCGTAACCGCCAGACCGGCCACCGGGCCCAGCGCTAGCTACGGCGCCGCAGACAGTGGACGTGATGCAGGCGGTGGACGATGTGGGCATATAGGGCCAAGAGAGACGGTGCAACCGCAGCTAAGCACCTTGGTCACGACTCGTGAAGTTGAGCTACGGGCTACTAAGTTGCCTGCATATCACATACCGTGTTGATGATGGCCGTCTCTCGGCTACTTTTGGGCAGCCGTCGGCGGTATCGAAGCGAACCCAGCGATCGATGCAGTGAGTGGATGGCGGGCCTCACCAGTGCCACCACGTCTAGCTGCAGTAGGAGACCGCTTCACCCCTTCCCCCCCCCCTGTATTATTCGCTTGGCCCCCGTTGGCGAGACCCTAGATGCCATTCGGTTGCGCATCAGCATCCCGCGTGCCCGAGCGAGACGAGCCATGTAAGACAGCTCCAACCATCCATGTCTCAAAACGCTTGACACTCGACTCACTTAGGTCGCCCGTCGCCCACCCTCACCTGCGCATTCCAACCGCTCCATCCCGCGTCTCGATGCACCTCCTTGAATTCGTAGCTGCTGAGGCCGGGACTTGGCTCGCATATCTATCTTGCTGATTCCCCCACCTCTCTGTCCCCTTGTCCTGGACGCGCGCTCTTCATTTCCGCTCGACAGACAAAGCTTCCTGCTGCTATCCCCAACTTCGCCTGTTATCTTATCGCCAAGCCCAGGGTAGCTGCCGATACCGCTAGCACTCAAGTGATATAGCACCACCTCCCTCACGTCACGAATCAGCAGTTCGCTGCTCGCCCGCCTACCTCTCCTCCCTACTCGCATCACACTTAGTCGCTCGTCTGTCCCGGACAGCCTGACATGAGCTACGAACTTCCAATCCATCCTACGCTCTCAGAAACACAGTCCGACTCCATACCGCCGCCGCCGCCGGCCGCGTCGCTCGTCGACATCCTCCTCAACTCCATCGTCCTAACCCACACCGTCCCCTACCTGTCCATCTCGGGCCTCCTCAACCTCGCCGCGACCAGCAGGACCATCCGCGACATCCTGTACCACAGCCCTGGCGTCTTTCGCCACCTAGATCTCTCCACCGTCAAGGCTGCTCAGTTCCAGATCAGCAGAATCGACCGCGGCGGCGAGACCTGGCGCAACGTCCAGCTCGACGAGCACCTTACCGAGGATGAGTATGCGCCGCCAGCAATATACACGAGACGAAACGGCCATCTGATTCGTGTCTTAGGTTCTACTCCGGCCCGTTGAGGGGTGTCTTTTCTATCCTCCAGCGCCGCGACATCCTTCGCAATGTCCAAACCCTTATCCTCGACGGCCTCTCCGTGACGTCGGACCTTTGCCACGACATCATCAACGATCCCTCCTTTAATGTCCGCATCCTCTCCATTCGCGACGTCAAGAACCTCAACCACGGCAAACTGCGTGGTACACTGCAGTATGCCTGCCGACCGAACCGCCCCGAGGGTATGCCCAAGCTACAAGCGCTCTACGTGTTCGGATCCAAAGGCGTAACGGCCCCTGCGACAACAACTCCCACTGCCGCATCCATCAGCGCGTTTCTGAACCAAAAGAGCCATCAGGTGTTGTCGTCGTCGCTCCAGCATCAGGGTGACCCTTGGTGGTCGCGCAAGGGCAAGATTGTCAACAAACCCGTCCTCGACGAGTGGATCGGATGCCTGCAGGCCTGCGAGGGCATCGTCGCCTTTGACGCGGTGCTTTGCAAGGGTCCACGACATACCACGGCTAGGCACAACACGGCCGCCGTGGCAACCTTTGCGGTCCCGCCCTGCAAGTCGTGCAACCTGGCCCCCGAGGGCATCATCGAGCCCAACGCTCCCATCCACCCTGCATACTTGCCACTGCTGTCGCCCCCGCCCATCATGTCGTCCTCGCTACGCGCTGCGACCAAACCCATCGGGTGCGCAGAGGCCTTCGTGGCTCGCTGCTTCGACTGCCTCCGCGAGCGATACTGCGCATCATGCAACAAGTGGTGGTGCGAGAGCTGCTACACCGTCCCCAGCGTCAGCACCGTGGCCGCCGAGAACGTACACATCGTCGACGGTGACAGCGACGGCGAAGGATGGAATCTGTCGGATGACCCTGAAGCCGAGCCCCCGGCCCATCTCAAAATCAAGGTACGACGCGGTCTCTGTGATGCCTGTTCCGGTGGCAGCGAGCGGACGACGCTTCACGAGCTGCCAGCTTGAGCGCCCCCACGCCCTCGGTACTTTGTATGCACGACTCTCACTTTTGTAATCGCCGCGGATGCATGTGCACACGTTTGCCGGAACAGTGGGCTGACACTGTGCTAGGCCAGGATCTCCAAAAGCTGCTGGGAATGCGGCAGCAATGTAAGCTGATGCGAACTTGTCATTTATGGCCAAGCGCTGACGAGCTGCTAGTGCGAAGACTGCATCACCCAGACGCAAAAGTGCTGCAAGAAGTGCCGCGGCGGCTACTGCACCGTTCATAACGAGGGCTCTTGCTCCTCATACGTAAGTCATCCATCTTTGTATCGTTGTGCACAGCCTCGCTAACCAGTGCTCTAGTGTGACTGTAAGCAGCAATCTTGTACTTGGCAAGCGTCTATGTAAAACATAGCACTGACCACAGATTTAGGGTGCGTCTCTCGTGGACGTGGACTTGCTGGTGGCCATCAAAGGCAACAGCGTGCATAAATTTTGGACGCAGTAAGCGCGCAAGGGAGTACGGATATGGATAGCGAGCGCGCGTACGATGGCGGAATTACAATTAATCTTCACTTATGACGATAACGGTTATGACGTTGGTTTGCTTTGGATAGCAGGTGTTTTGGAAAATCGGACGTCTCATCTCAGCCAGCATAGTTACTCAATCGCAACTCTTATGATTAGTTTCCTCGGTGGACCGATGGCCTCAAACAATGTCAAGGTGAAGTCCTGAACTTCATAAACGGCTGAATAATACACCGTAACACCAATACACAATACATCGGGTGCAGCCATTCTACATTCTCGATTGAAGTCTATCAAATGCCGTCTTACCAGCGCCATCGTGAAGTGCATCAATCCACAGCACCTCCTTGCAGCGTTTCCTTGCCTCTTCCCAGCTCACAACGCCTACATCCTCCCTCCACCGCTCAAACATCCACTCCTCTCCCGAGTCGGCCTCCGCGACCGCCATGATGCCTACAATTAGGTACCACGTCACCAGCCTCTTCATATTCCCAGAACCAACCCCTTCGACACCCGGATACCTCTTCTGGTACTGACCGGTCAAATACGGAAAGGAGGCCCGAAGGCCGGGGAACTGGAAAACGGTGGTTAGAACGGCGATGAGGGCGAGTCGAATGCTCTGTGATGCAGCGTCCAGGAGGGAGCTGTTGAGGGTTAGGAGGCGGTGTTGCAGGGAGCAAAATGTTGTGTGGAATTCATCTTCAGGGCGACGGTCCTTGGTTGTGCTGCCGTCTTGAACGAAGGAGACGTAGCTTTGCATGTCTCTTAGGATATCCCAGAGAGGGCCATCGCAGAGCTCTGAGAGGTATGATTCAGGAAGCTGAGTTTGTAAGCCGTCGTCCAAGGGGTCGTCGAGACCTGCTGGGCTGGAAGACAACCATTTCGAGCCACTGTCCTGCTCATACAACAGCGCCACACTCGTCCTTTCGTAAGCCAAAAATTCAAAACATTGCTGCAGTTCTCAGACGGTACCTACCGGCTCATCTTGAGACGCAACTTGCTATTCCCCCTAAACGCCTCTATGCCCCTTCTCAACCTCACCATCTGTCCCAGCCCTGCCGCGTGCGCCCTCGCACTCTCATGATCACCCATTCGACACGCAAAAAGCGTCAACGTGACGACCGCCAAAACCACCCCATCCCGCAACGAGACCGCCTTGTCGGCGCTCGACAAGTTGCAGTTCAGGGCTTTAATAGCCTTGCGTAAATGAACGTAGGTTGCATGAGAAGTGGGCCGCTTGAGGGGCAGGTCTTGGGCGGCGGAGACGCCGAATAGGGCGCACTGCAGGTAGACGGGGTCGAAGAAAAGCCACTGTACCCAAAGGGACGCGGTAGAGGACCAGTCGATGGGAAGGGCAGGTGGGTATATGGCTATTTCTCTCATGTCGAGGTCTGTAATGATGTAAGTATCTGGGTTGAGTTCTAAAAACAGACGAGGGTGGAATTACAATGTGAGATGAGCCTTCTAGACTCGTAGTCGACGTCAAAAGCGAACCTCACCAAGGACAGGTGAGATGGCGAGGTACATATAAGAGTAGACCGACTCGTCTCATTGTCCTCGCTGATGGCCTTGGGCCTATCGTTGTATGCTGTATTAAGTGCTTGAGTGTCACGCTGTGTTATATCTGGGGCACCCTGTTCCGGATATGCAGGATGGTGCTGGGCAAGGCTGGTTGGTGCGAAGTAGTAAGGCGTCCGTGGCTGCATACCGATCCGGAGATTCTTGCCCTGCATGCTGTGGCTCCGGATGAGCCTCTTGGAAGCTGCAGGTGATTTGCCCGTGTTTTCGACCGGGACAAACACCCACCCGCGCTTGGCATTGGCCATGATGGGCGGTTGGTTGTTGTTTCGGGATGCCAGACAATTACCCTTGGAGCTGCGTAAACCTTACTGCACTCGGCTCAGCAAGATTTCGTATAGTTGTAATCTTTCTAAATGGAGAGCCATGTTCGTCTGGTGTTGTTCTGAAGGCGGTTGACTCAGCGATGCAATTTAAAGCGATGGTGGCCACGACAAAGAAGCCGACGATCATGAAGCTAGCTCGACGTTCGCTCAGACAATGCTGCCTGACCCACCAGATTGTTTTCCCTTTTCGGTAAGGTCTATGCATCTTCCAGGGATCCTTTGTTAGGAAAGATGACAGGAATCACCTAGCTGCAGGACGAGCGTAGCTCTTGGAAGAGAAGGACATTTATATGGTTTCTATTTAAATGCTGGAAGCAGAGCCTGGACTCTGGGACTTGGTTGATGAAGGTCTGGAATCGAAATTACTCATATTGATCGGGGTGCGTTCGAAGGACTAGACCGTTGCTGCTGCGCCTTAATTCGACTCTGGACCCTAGATCCCAAACCTTGCTTCGATTTATTCCAACGTGATCCGCCGTCTTGGCATGACACCCGAGGTCTCTAAGAAGCGAAGCAGATGCCCTCGCCCATGGGCTGTTCATATCCTGTGCGGGTGAATCGTGTATGATATGTCAGTGAATGAGCGACATGAATGACATGGAGGGGCTGTGAATTGATTTGAGGGGGGAAAAGGGGGCGTTGATAAAAGCCGAAAGATATCATTAAGATTGGAATATCTGGAAGCATCTCCACGGCTCGTGTGTGAACGGACTCACACTAAGTCATGTTCGCAGCACTACGAAATAGCACCCAGGGTAGCAAGCATCACGACGACATATATTTCAAAAAAAAAATCATTTGCTTTGAATAGCTAGGTTCATTTGATAATACACACAAGCGACCTCGATGGACCTAAGCTGCCGCCGCCCGGGTCCCTTCAAGCTTGTCCGCCGCGCTCTTGCTCACAGGGTTGTCCTGGTGGGCTTGCTGCGTGGCGCTGCCGCCCAACTCCTCGATGACCTTGGCGCTGTTTTCCTTGGAAGCCTGGCTGGTATCTGCATCGATCTTGTTAGCACCCGCTGCTCCCCGTGATGATGTGACCTTGAGAGAGAGGCTCACTAGGGTTGGACAGGTTGGCCTTATGTCCGCGAATGGAGTCGGAGATCTGCTCCTTGCCCTGGGTGAGCTCCTGCATGTCGTTGGACATGACGGAGCGGTTGCCTGCGGAGGATGCCATTGTTTCTGTGTTGTGGGATGTGGTTGAATGTGTTTCGAAACGTGGTAGGAAGATGAAATGCTGTGCTTTGTGTAAACTTGTCTACTGCTTCTGGAGTACGAGGACGGTTTATATAAACTGTGGCTGGCGCTGAGCCCGGATTCCTGTTTCGAGCCCACCTTTTCCATGGCATGACGTCTAGCGGAGCCCATGCCCAGCCACAGCCGGCCCAAACTCGACACGACAGGCTGCTTTGATTGGGTGCATAGTGTCGCATGCTGCGTCACCGGATCTTGGCGCGGGATCATCATCGAGATTGAACTGAACATCTCCCGAAGTGACAATGGCGCAGAGCTTGCCCGGAGGCTACTGGCGGCGCGGCAGACCAACGGAATTGCTTTATTCGAGCCTGTATTGCTTCAGCGGGAGATACTGGGCGTCAAAGTTCTCAAACGAGGACAATCAGGGCAAGGGCTGGATGCAGCTGCCGGTCTAGTCACCGAGAAAGCACCCCATTCCGGGCTGTGGTGGCTTCGTGACTGAATCGAGGTTTTGGAAATTATGCATTTGGGATGTATATGGGCTACTCTAGCAAGACCATCCTAGTCGAGCTTGGAGCAGCCATGACGCCCATACTTGCTATCCAAATATCTAAACCTTTGCCTCATGCTATGAATATCTGCCAACTGGTGGAAGAACCCCGAGCGCCTTCGTCGCAGCAGCCTCCAACCATGGGAGCCTTGCCAGACATGGGCAATGTGAAAAGGTGGGGAGAACGTACGGGCAAGTTTCGCTGATAAGGCTGACGATGCAAGCATGGCCAAAATGTTGGGCGGAGAAGAATATCAACTGAATGAATGCTCTGCTGCCGTCTTGAAAACAACTGTCTACCACTCCACCAATTCCTGCACCTTGACCGGAATACCCATCTTCGTCGAACGATTCACCCTAACGTCCACCAGCACCGCATCCCCAATTCCTAACACACACAACCCGCTGACATTAATCTTCCACATTCCTAGGAGTTCAGCAGCACCAGATCGCCGCCTGCATGACCACCCTCCGCCATGACGACATGCCCAACGTACGACTCCTCCCACAGCGGATACACGACAATCCTGGGCTGGTCAGCGCCGCCCTGGATGTAGCCCTATCCTCCCGGCCCTCATTGCCGGCTGTGTCGGGGTCGTTGTCTTATCGGACCGTTGCAATCTCGCCAATGACCCCCGAGTCGGTGAGCTCGCGCATCAGAGTGCAACGCTCTTGAGTCAAAGACATTGACTATCCTGGCTTTTTCTTAGTCATAAGCCCACCTGTATGCGTATACTTCGGCATCGGCGCTATCGACAGCCGGACAAGGAAGATGGTTTGCTACTGACCAGTACATGTCTTGTTAAGCAGCCTGAACATCCCAAAGCTTCATAATATCTTTCGATACTATTCAAACTTGATTGGAAGGATAGCCTGAAGCGTCGTCAAGAAGTACACGCTAGGGCTGCATCAACAATGAAGTGCTATGATATCCATCAGTACCGGGCCTGCTCGACTACACCAAGCAGATGGTCGTAGTTTTTTCCCAGTCAAAGTAGCCTTTCATCGTCGAAACTCCTTTCATATTTTTCTTTTCAAAGCACGAGGCGATCCCAATTCTCTCAAACGCACCATCCGATACGGGAGACCTGCCCAGAATCAACAGCTCGTGGATGTTGACTGGACGTCCACTCATCTCTTCATACGGATATGAACCTATCCTCAGAGCCCAACAGCGTACCTCCGTGCTTAAGCTATGGCCCGAGGCATGGTTGGGGCTTACCGAGGTGGCTCCGGAAAAGATGGGAGTCTGGCCCGCCGCTTGCCGTGTTCTGCAAAGCGTCTTCACGGGTTTACCGGCGGGCGTGGTGACTAGTGACTCTTGGACGTACGTGTCGGCCATGAGCGAAAGCCCTTGACCTCCGACATACACAAGAAGGTCATTTCTGCCTCCCGAGGAATACACCACACCCTCCAAAAGGGGTCCTCTGATAACAAGACGGCCCTCTTTTGCGTGCCCAAGCGGTGCCGCGGGGGCAGTCGTAGCACTAAAAGACACAACATCCGAAGCCTTGTCAAAAGGGTCCTTTCCGTTCCTGAAGCCGTAGTAGTCGATCTCACCGTTGATGGAAGCCCACGAAAAGGATGGAGCCACACCGCTCGCCAGAGGCATAGGGCCCGCGGCTCGTCGCCAGAGAAGCCCTGAGGTGATGTTGTCAAGCCACAAGCCCGCCACGTAGTCTGATCCCGTAATTCTCTGGAGAACGTCTGCCACCCCGGATATGGCAGGGAGCTTGTCAGACTCATGCGTGTGGTTCCTGTTGGAGTAGTTCTCGATGACCTTGAGCCAGAAACGGAAAGCGTCGGGACCCGGGGTGATTCGCGATAGGGGTGTTGGGCCGAATTGCTTGTTCAAGTTCAGCTTGGAGCGACATTCGCACGTGGTGGACTCCTGACAGGTCCACTGCATCTCTTGGAGAGAGAATGATAGGAGCCGTGTGGACAGCAGTCTTTCTTGCAAGGTCCATCCGCGTCTCGACAACGGCTCCTTTGGGTACCGTTGGCGCATGTCGTCTTTCCACTCCCAGTGGATGCCCACTTCTTCAATGACCCTGGCTTTGACGATGATAGAGCCCTGGTCATCTTGGATCTGTCGCATAAATTCCTGCTCTCTATTCTGATCGTTGGATTGCTGCGTGTTTGGTGAAGCATGGAGAAAACTCCGAACTGCTGTTTTGGTAGAAGCGGCCGCAATCGTCAAGTGAGCGTTGGCATATATGGCACTCATCGTGGCAGATTCCTTCTCCCAGTCATCCCGGCTGTCTTGGATTATGCATAGAGCATCGATCCAGAGGTAGCGAACGCCGAGCTCTCGACATAGACATATGGCATCGATGTACGCCCGGGGTAATGAAGATACTTGGAGTCCTCGCTTCATGTCGTCTATATTGGCTATTGTCGTCTTGGTCGTGACGGAGTCGCCCCAGCAATAGCTCAACGCTATGTATGGCACAAATGGCAGCGAAGAGGACTCTACGAGCCGCACGACCTTTTCGTCGTCTAGGGTCAAATTGAGTAAGCGAGTCGGTAGAACGTTATTGATATTCTTGGCGCAGGTTTGGTGATTTGCTAGGCAGTGCTCAAGCTCCTCCTTGATGTAACTCGACACCCTGTCTGGCGATCGAAAAGTAACGATTGAGGGCAATCCGTGGATATGGTTCCATATTGTTCTTGAAGCTGTGTTTCATCAGACGAGTTTCCAGAAAGAAGGGAGTATTACGAAAACGTACACGTAAACAGCTGTACCGCTATACCTTGTTCTGCATTATCTTGGAAAACAATTTCCAAGCTGCCGTACCCCATCGGGAACCGCAGTGTTAGCTCGGTGTATTTGTTGCATCGAGGACCATTTCTTTGGTAGTGCATCATGACATCAAATATTAGGGAGCACTTCCAGCATCCAGCGGCCTTGGTTCGCTCAACACTGCTGATGTCCTTGATCATGCAGACGACCTGCTCGAACTCATTGATGGCAATGACATGATTGACGTCTGTCTCAGCTCTTCTAACTGCATCCAGGTCCAAGTCGAGACAGGAGGAACATAAGTGACTCGTTGAATCTCTTAAAGGAGGACCCCTTGACCCGACACCGCGGTTTTCAATATGTGCATCCATCCAGGGAGCCTAGGGCATGAATCGGTACGTCGAGGAATCCTAGGTTAGTAGAACGGCGCTACGCGTAACCGGAGTGAGTCACTGGTCCGAACAATGGCGTAGGTCGGCGCGTGTGGCTATCTTTCAAACTGTTATTGACAGGCTGAGCAACAAGACTTGGGCGTCGATGCTGGAAATGACTTGTCAACGAGGCAAGCAGAAGCGAAGGATCGTGGAGCCCGGTGCGGGGTAGCCTAGGTTCATACGAGAAGCTATGCCATGTTCACCAAAGACCATGGGTAGGATCCTGTTCCACAGTAAGACCTAATGCCTTGGGATGTGGCATTGATTGCAGTGGCGATTGAGGGTACCCACACCCCTTGAGTTGGCACAGCCCCAACCCCTTGTTTAGCAACCTCGAAATTGAGGGAAGTGGTCACTAACCGCGCTCAGTGGAGGACATCGTTGAAAAGAAATCTGATTAAACATAGCAAACATGCCTCTGCTTGGTATTACTTCCCTGACCGAGCCGTCTTCACTAATAGCATAACGTAGACCATCTCGAGCTCTTTGAGAGTTCAGCCACAATGCATCGATAAATGTTTAACCACTGTAATTCGGGCCAAGATACCCCTGCCAACTCGAACATGTTCGTTTTTCAACCTTATCTTCTGTGATGTAAAGCTTGCTGTCCTCATCGAGATGTCCCCCAGCTTCTTCAAGAAAGTGAACTGCTTCCCGCGCCCTGCTGATTGAATATGCCACAGCTAGGAAAGCTTCCTCGTTCTCGTACATTTCTGTCCAGTGGTGATGCAGCCCGGTCGGAATGTCTTTCACAGTGGACATGCTATAGTCTTTAGCATGCAAATAAATCAAATATGCAGGCTGCAACACCGCAATAGTGGCCCGATGCAATAGCAAAACTTGCAGTGGGAGGCTTCCACTTTCCGCAAGACGAAGAAGAAGCTCGGTTGTACGGAAATCCTTTTCCATATGCTGTCTTCATCTCGTTGGGCAGGATGGTAGCACCTAATATGAACCAGGTTCCCCTGCACATTCCTGATCACAAAATGGCTAAGGTTTTCGGAGTATTCCCGGGTGAGTTGGATGACTTCATGACACTGTTCCAACGGGATGTTGCCCTCGGACAGGAGCTGGGCAACCATATCAGGTTAACGACCAGCGCGGGCATGAGCGAGTCCAGCTCAACGGATGGATCGACCATGATCTACACCAGAATCATTAGACTGATCCAAACCGTTGGAACGAGCGAAGACTAGGACCTACCAGAAGGACTTCAAACTGAGCATGCATGAGATCCATCCTGTACTCCTTGAGTAACTCCCAATTAATCGTAGGATCATCCGGATGCTTGTCGTAGTCAAAAGCATCAATCCAGGGCTTACTGCATCTACAGAGCCCATGGCCTCGATACGCCTGAACCAGTTGCGTAGCCCAAGTATCGGGTTCATAGGCAATATGTGCACTATGACAGTAGGAGATATCCTGGATGAAGGTCTGGTAGACCCCTAATAGTGCCTTCTCTTGCATTGACGGTTCTGTGTGGAAATCAAGCCAGTGGAGTCTTCAAATCCGGATTTCCCGGATAAGATTGCGCAACAAGTAGCCTCGATCTGAGATCATGTAATTACTGCTTAAATGCATCAGCTGCGGCTTCCGGGCTCGTATACACGGTGGCAGGGTCAGGAATCTGAGGAAGATCGCCTTCACGCAATAGACTTGATGTGCTGGGATTGGACGTCTTCCATCCTGACCGCTGTCTTGGACGACATGTAATTTGGGCACGCCGACGCGCTTCCGCTTTCTTGGCTCTGGCAGATTCCTTGATATCACCTGCAGAGACGAAGCCTAGGCATCCGAGCTTCGTGTCGGTAGTTCGCTTCGAAGAGGTGCGCTGCTGGATGTCTATGGACGCCATGATGAAGCCCGGCGAGATACGAGATGCATGAGGAAGGACTGGGTCTAGAAACAAAAGATGTTTTATCAATTATGGGCAGCTTACTGTGACATCAGGCTGGTCTAAGGTTTCCTATTTCGACCATGTGATTTCACCCAAGGCAGGTACTGAGTGATTCTCAGTTTCATGGAAATTAACTTTGTTCGAGAAAGGGAAACCTAGTAAGGGGATTGGGAAAACCAATTAGTGTTAGATGCAAGAGGACATCCCAAACTCCTTCTAAAAAGAAAGTTGATCCATGCATCTCGGCCAATATCGCAAATCACATACGATCCTCTCCCATTACTCGAGAAACTTCTGATGCTTTTCACTTCTGGGCGTGATCTGAAATGGGAAAGGTTCGAGATGAGAAAGGATGCCCGCCTGCGCTTGAATAATCACCTCAATCTCATTACCCTGCGCATCTACTGCCTTCTTCATTGTAAACGTAGCAAGAGTCTGCGCAATGGCCAGGAACAGCGTTTGTTCAGCGATCCATCTCCCAGGGCAAACCCTTCGTCCAAACCCAAAGATAACCGTGGTCGCGAGCGGCTCGTTATATGGCTCAAGGAACCGTTCGGGCTTGAACTCGTCCGGATCGTGATAGACAGCAGGATCGTGCATGAGCCAGCCGATTGATGCTATGATGATGGAGTCCTTCGGGATAGAGTAGCCGGCGTAAGTGTCGTCCTCTGTAGCCAAGTGCGGGAATCCCATCGGAACAAGAGTGTGCCAGCGTACTGCTTCCTGGACGACAGCACGGAGGTATGGGAGATTTGCCTTGTCTGAAAATGTAGGGAGACGAGAGCCACCTACTACACGATCGATCTCTTCCTGAGCTCGTTTCTGAACGCCGGGGAAGAGTACCATAGCCATGATGAAGGCATGGAGCGTCCCGCTGGTTGTGTCAGTTCCTGCGTTAAAAAGGCCCGACGCCGACCAGCTAATGGTCGTCTTTTCTTCCTCACTAATCGGCCGATGCACGTCGCCGATCAAGCCTGCGAGATACGATATATCATCATTACCCTTGTTCATCTGCTCCACCACGAAGTCGTACGGATCGTAGATGGAATGCATCAAATGATCCCTCCAGAGCTTCGCTGTCTTCTTGAACTCGGCGCCAGGGAACCACTCGGGAACATATCTGAGCCAGGGGATCAGGTCAACCATCCAGGTCCCTGGGCTCGTGGCCTTGGAAAACTCATCCATGACCTTGTTGGAGATGATCACGAGCGGGTCTTTCTTATCTGGGTCTGTTTTGTAATTGTAGAGTATGCGAAGCATGACAGAGCCCGACAGCCTATTTAAAAACGTTAGTGGATGTATTGAGCCATGGGCGAGATGCGTGAGGGCGATTACTTACGAATGAAGGTGGTGGCGTAGATTTGCAGGGTCCACGTAGACCCGTTTCAAGAAACGAAGGACCTCGAACTCTTGAACGGGCTCGAATCTTAAGATGGATTTGTTGCCTACTTGGGTAGCCGCTATCTTGCGCTGTAGCCGATGTTCTCGGTCGTAGGGCATCATGACCATCATGTCGCGGTACCCAACCCTATGATCCTATCAGTGATCACTGATAAAACATTGGACATGCATTCTTCAACGTACACATCATTGGCAAAAACGAGATTCGGCCTTGAAGAGTTTCTGAGTGCTCGCTTTTCCAAGATCTCAAAGATGGCTTCTCTATCGTGTAGGATGACAATCGTCTGACCCAACACCGTAACTGAGCTGATGGGGCCGTATAGGTCTTTGTGTTTTAGCCAATGCGTCCACTCTGGGATCCCTGGTGGGGGAAGGTCCTTGATGTTGCCAATCAGTGGCAGACCGCTTGGTCCAGGAGGGAGCGGCCCTCTTCGATGCTGCTGGACGCGCTGGAAGACGACATAGACGAGAAGAAGAGCCGCTCCAACGACGAAGAGGGGAGGGGCAAACATGACGAAGAAGCAAGAAATCTCAGCTAGGCTGGTTGAAACGTGGCGGCATAGGGACTCAGGTGGTCCCAGTCCATCATATACTCTGCAGTGGCCGAGTGCCAAGTGCGTGCTGTCATCATCCTCCAATCAAGTGGTGCATGAGATTTGCCGATGCAGACAGGGTGTTCAGCGCGAGTTTGCAGCGGCAACCATTCCTGAAAGGGGTTGAATGCATCAGGTGGGGCAATATTCACATGCAATGTGACCTTGGTTGTCAGTCTCGATTTTTGCCGAGTCTTGGGCCCAAGTATCGTATGAATTTTGCTCAAGGAAGCCAAGGCACCCTTGTCAAGGCTAAGCTGGGATCTGTAGGAGGGGAACGCTGCGAACCTCGTGCCCTATGTTATCGGACTGGCATCAGTGGTCATGAGCGTGTTGATGGTTTATATCGAGTATTGCTTGCAAGGTGTGACAAAGGTAAACAGCACATGTTGAATCGAGAAGACGTGGAAAGCGTGTCTTGGCCGCAAATCAGGCTACTAAGCGCGTGGTAGGTCGCGCCGTTCCTCCATAGACTGGACTTGAACTATGCTCTGGCAAGAACGATGAATTTCTTGATCAAGGTTTTGGGCAGCATGCGCGGTTGCGTCATTCTAGTTATTTGTCCCAGATGCAACACCACCGCACGGTTCTGGTTCGTCGATACGGGCGCATTCTGATTGATAGGAGCAGCACTAGGATATGCATATTGGATTATCGGTATGTACACTGGTCGACTGCATAATACAGAGATCGATCCTATGTAATGAACTTTTGGGTGCAGGCCACCCCACACATTTACGATGCCCCGATGCAGCTCAGCACCCACCACCCTCACCGTGCGTTCTAGGATGATAGGTTGAGTCAACTAGGATCATCAAGAGAAAAAGGCCCGACATGCGGCAAGAATGGGCGACATTCCAGTAATGTTAGTTCTTCCTCTAACATCTCCGCCCTCACCCATACGACTTGCCACCGCCGAGGTTTGGCGAATCGTGGCAGAACACTCGACCAGCGAATTTGATGTTAAACGCCTCCAATGCCATAGGTTGGTGTGCCAAAGGACGCCTAAATAATACGAGTCATGTGACAATAGTGTTCATGATCTGGCCAACGCGAATCTTCCTGGACTCAAGGGCTTGCTGTCAGGAATATGCAAGAGTCTTTGGTTACCCGCTTATGAACTTTCCAAGAGTTCTTGCTTACCCCAACAGCTACCATACATATTGTGCGGTACCACCCGCCATGAAAATAGTTTATAGTTCCTGTCATCATGCACCCATTACTTTCATAATGGGATCTTCGATGCTGGTATCTTATTTGTGCAGCTGTATAGATCCCTATGGACACAACGCCCATATTATATTCTAGGACGAAGAGGCGGTATGTTCGATGTCTTTGCCATTCCCCCGGACCTTGACAGGTCTCCCTTCATGGATGACTATAGAACGTGCAGCTGATATCTCTTAGTGTCTAGTACATTATACGACAAAGTTCCGGTTGCTGGGCGTGGGCTGCAGTCCAATAAGTCCGATAGCAGAGCGTTTGTCAAACCGATTTGGACTTGGTGCCCTTGAGCACGCCCACGCCTAGGAGGAAAAACACTCTGATGGCAGCAACGAATGCTGTGAACATGATACCTGCCCAGTCTGCCGCACGCATACTCTGTATGTCCAGCCGGTCTTGCTGTTTCAGGCTGACGTAGGTGCTCGCAAGAAGGCCGACATCGACAACAAGCACCGCTGCCTGCACCACCCTCCACACGTTGGTGTCGTTGCTAACGCGCAGCACGCCCGCCAGTATAATGCCTACAAAGGCGTACAATGCGGCATGGTGGTGGAAAAGGAAGCCTTGGTCGGGGTTGTAGGTCGACATAGAGGCGGGAATGAAGGCATCCAGCATCGCCTCTGGTTGAGTGAGGAGAGTGTAGACGGTGGGGACGAGGACGATAATGTCTACCCACTTGAACCAGACGTGGTAGAAAGGATGAACCGTTGGCTGTGCCATTGTCTATTTGTTTGTTGATTGTCCTGGAAGTTGGTCGTACAAAGGAGATTGGTTCATGCTAACACAAACATGGCGGGGGAGTCAGATGTATTTGAAGTATTTCCATCTGCTTACTCCAGGGGCCTCTTGTTGATCTTACCGTTAGTCGGGACTCGAGTGCCTTGTCCAGGCTAATATTAGCGCCGACCTCTTGATTGTAAGCACTATCCCTGAGGTGGAGCAGTCGCCTAGCTCGTAGATCATCAAGTACATCATTTATCAGAGTCATTTCAATCAGGATTCTAGTATCATTTGTGAATTCATTCATTTTGTCTCATGCCAACTATCCTCAAAAATTATTAAAAAAATTGATGATGAGGACAAAAAACAAAGGTTCAAAGCTGAGCCCCCACGCAGGTTTGAACTACGGACCTTTATATGATCTTGCAGTGGATACAAGTATAACGCTCTACCACTGAGCTATAGGGGCTGGGATGACTGAGCAGTCAAACTTAATGTATATAAGCCTAATGCAAATGATCGAGTTTGCTGCGCGCAGTATCTTCACCCTGTCAACGCCCTATAAGCAAACACTCCCTAGTCTTCAAAGTACACAGAACCGAACCAATTGGACATGATTTACATCTCGCTACCCTGGTCGCATGACCAAACCCATTGTATTGCATGGTTTATCGACTAGCCAATCTACATGAGGTGAAGCTAGAATCCCTTGCCCGCCAGCTCAAAGGATCGGGCGGAGATGTGCCTTGGTCAACACATGCATTTTCAGTATCAGGACATTGCCAAGTGTTCTGTTCGCCACCCTAAGCGCGAAGCTACATTCGTCGTGGATAGTACACTACACTACTTTGGAATGGTCTTCATTGAAAGGATTGTGGTCGTTATGTGGCGCGATGAAGAGTGCCTTGCTTGTTGATGCTGGATTAGACCATGCTCGCATGTGAAGGATGAGTCTTTGCAATGGGAATACAGGGTACGAAGGTTCTAGACATATCTAATACAAAGCAAAGAGTTTCAGTATCTAAGAGCACACCAATTTTGTCTACAATGGCCGTATCGGCTCAAGAAATTGACAAGGCTTTCGATGTCGGTGACTTTCTTCTCCGAGGACAACAGTGCATGGAGCTCTATCCCGATCACGCCGAAATGACACAATAAAGGCATAATCTCATGGAAAACGTGAAATTTGTTTTGTTCATGCGCGAGCTGTCCCCTCGAAAGTACGCGAGAATTTTGTCACTCAGAATCTGGTCCCTATCCTAGCGTAGCATACCACTCCTCGCTTCCCTACTTTCTCAACCACCAACGGAGTATTATGGAAAAATGCTGCTCTCAGTGTTGCTGCAACCGATGTATCTCGTGATTGCGATGTATTCGGCAGCGCTATCCCATTCGTGCGAAGACATAGGTGAATGAACCCATCACATTAAGCTATCACGATACCCCTTTGTTGGCGGCAACTGCCATCAGCTAGTATAAGTTGCTCAACAACTCCCATCCGTCAAGCTCCTTCCCAGTTTCAGAATCAGCCATGAAATCGACACCGTGGTTTCCGTTTTTATTGTCGGAAGCATTTCGATCCTGTGAAGAATCCGTGTTAGCCTCTCTACAGCAGCAAAGTCGTACGCCGTTGCGATTGTTTACCTTGGCACTGTTGTTAACTACAGCCCACCCCTCGTCGAGTTCGAAGACGCTAAGCGTGGAATCGGTCAAGAAGGCAGCATCTTTCAAGTCATCTTCCTTGACAAAAATGCCGGCGCGACTGTGAGTCTCCTCGATCTGCTGTTTGTCGCCCTCCTTTTGGCCCTTGACTTTGGCTGGTTTTACAAGGGGGCTATATGGCTGAGGAAGCTCCGTAATGTGCTCCCCGGGGGCCTGGGGGTCGTTTGGAGCGTTCTCGGGCTCAGATGCTTCGGCCGCGGCGTACTTCGTGTCGATCTTTTCCTGCGCGCGTTCCAGGAACCTGCGGATGGCCCGATCACGGAAGTTGAGCTTGATTGCAGCAGACTCATCCTGCTCATCACAAGGGAACCGGGACAATGGATTGAATGGTCCGCTGCCCGATGGGAGCCAAAAGTCTGCCCATTGGTTAGAGGTGGTGTGGTCCATCTTGAAGGATAGAAAATTCAGCTGTGGTAGACCAAGGAGGTTTGTTTTGCTGTTGGTGAGCAGGATCAGTAAGTTGCTGGTGAAGAGATGGAAAGATTGGTAACAGAGAGGCTTGTCGAGAGTTTTATGAATGGACGAAGATGTGGTTATGTGAAGAGGAAGAGTCGAGGGATGGAAGAGGTGGACTTAAATACAGTGAATGGAAAAGACACTGAGGGTGTGAGTGAACATGTGGGATTGGTAGCACTAACCGCTCGATGAATCACAGGCGTTTCCTGCCTACAATATAGAAGCTGGAAAAGACGGTTTTCCATTGTAGATCTTGTTTACGTCCCCCCCGCGGTTGCCGTTGCAATGACCACATCCATTGTCATTGTTCTCGTCCTGTTGAAAGGACATACCATCAACGACGGCAGAACTATGCATTGGCAATAAGCGGTGGCATCGTACATAGTCTACTTCAGTCTCATCCTCCTACGAGATAAGAGGAAGTATTGCCGGTGCTGGTGGATTCACTGCAGCGAGTCCAACTGAGGGCAATGTCAATAAGGTTCACCATACCCTGCAGCTGAAGAGAACCCATACAGCCGATTTTTGGAGCTCCCTACAAGTGAACTGGAGACTATAACGTCTGGCGCCGCGTGAGCATTTATACATCCAAGATAATAGTGTTTTTTAATAACCAAAGTGACTTATATACCGCAAGTTAGCTCTTAGTAGCACTACATTCATCACCATTCGGCCATTCCCCAAGATATTAGCAAAATCTTCTTCCCATAAGCAGGTATAGCTTCACGATGGCGGTTGTAGCGGATACTTTCCCGCAATACTAGAAGATCCTCAACACGTACACCTGATCCATATACTTTACAAATCCCCACTAACTGGTTTCTAGTACTGTACAGATTTGCGATAGCATGTATTTTGAATCCCAATGCCGTGCGCAAATTCTCGTGCTCCTTTATAGACACACCTTTTTATTTGTTTTCTGTGCTCTTTTTGGACGTTGAAGAGCTTTACTTGAGGTATCGTTCATTCCCGAGCATCTCGAGGTCTGTTGCCGCGTTACTGAATAGGCTGCTACGCACAACGTTTGTTTTCTTGTCGAACTAGCAATAGAAACATCCCTGTTTCCGCCTGCCATTGTATCCCAAACGAACAGTCATAGAGTACCACCGGAATACCCTTGGGCAGCAAATGTGACAAGTTCTGTTGTCGCGACTAGACTATACAGACCTCTCTTAAGCATTTATAGCTGCAAAGGTTAGAATAAATCGTCAATCACTGGCATAAAGCAATCTCATACACAGCAGGATTTATTTCAGCTGGTGATGGGCGCCTTGCGTTGTTGGCGCAATGTATGTGGGCACGTAGGGTAAGTGATCACCAAAGGTTGGGCTTCGACGTCATCCTTAGAATCACACCGACAATCCTTTCGACAACAACAGGACGCTATTGGGCGGCTTTCCTCTGATCAACCACACGAGTAAATCGAGTGTATACGGGTCAAACCAACAATATCAAGAAGCGAGTCGCGAACAATGCCCCAGACCGCGCCTGGTGCTGGTGACACTGTCGTGGCTGAGCAACGACTTGGGCGACGCAGAAGAGAATGGGCTGCCTGAAGAGCGAGAGGCCGACCGTGGCTGAAGCCGCTGCGCTGTGCTGCGCTGCCTTGATTCACCACAGGCCACTGCAACAGTGCACCCATGGAACAGCACGTCCACGCAGCGGGGCTATGCTCAAGTGCCAACGGCACCAGGATGATCGCGCTGATCCTGCTGTCCGACAACAGCCTCCCCTCTCGCACCAGGCCTCTTGCAACTTGTCGACCAACAAACAAGCCAACGCCGTCAGACGGTAGCAGGCCTCGCGCCAACGGAATCACACACACGAAACACCCAGCGACCGCCCGCCTCGTTCCATCCGCAAATCACAGAACCCAGCTTACGGGCCCCAGTCACTGCCGGCGCCCCATCTGCGGGCGTCGCATGGAGCGTCCCACCAAGGGCTTATTCTTAGCTCATTTCGGGGTAGCAGCAGGGTTGGTTGGCTTGCGGCAATGTGCCATTGGCCGCGCAAAAAGGGAAATGGTCTGAGGACCCCCGTCGCAGGGCTGAGGTCCGTGATGTCTCGGAGGGCGACGGTTGGTTGGTCCGACCATGGCCGGTTTCCGTGCAGATCGACAGTCAGCGGGCTCGTGTCAAAGGAAATGCGCCGCAGAGATCCCAAGTCAAAAGGACGGCCGGTGAACCTCGCTGTCGACCTTTTCAAACCATTTCCCGTCGTCTTCTGCTGAACTGCATAGGCCTGTCTCATTCCTAATTACCTGCCCTGATAGTCACTGCTGAGGGCACCACAACCATGGCGACGTGTACAGAGCATCCTTTGGATGTCCCAGGTCAGTCGACCTTCTCATTGCTCTGCCTGACCGTTGCTAACTATTTTGCGCAGTGGACGAGGAGCCCCTTGTTGGCGACATCACCGTCAACGACCTTCTCCTCTACTTTGCCATTGCATGCACCGTCCTGGCATGCCTCTCCTCCTTTGCGCAAATCCTTCGCCATGCCACCAACTACACCGCACCCAAACACCAAAAACAGTGCGTTTGCTCCGGACTTACTCGCGCGCTTGTCACATACTGACAACGTCAATAGAATCATACGAATTCTGTTCATGGTTCCCGTATATAGCATCTCCTGCACGTGCAGCATCCGATGGTACACCGAGCACGTATACATCGCCGCCGGCTACGAGTTCTACGAATCCCTCGTAATCGCCGCCTTCTACATCCTCATGTGCCAGAACATCCGCTCCGAGTGGGACGAGGTGAGGAAGGTGTTCAACCTGCTCACTCCCAGAAAGTGGATCATGCCATTGAGGCTGTTCCACATGTGCTTCCGAAGAAGCCGCAAGGGTCAGCCTTCCGACGGTCTCAAATGGTTCAATGTAAGTGCACCGACCGGGAATCGACAGGAGCATACTGACATCGACTAGATTGTTACAGTTGCTGTCCTTCAGTTCGTGGTTGTCAAGTTCTTCGGCGCACTGGCAAAGTGCATTACTGAGGCTATCGACGTCTACTGCGCCGAGTCTAACAGCACCCAGCACGCAAGCATTTGGGTAGGCAGACCTCGTCTCTTCGTCGGCTTCGCTAACAACATTGCCTAGATCCAAATCGTCGAACTCGTCTCTTTAGCCATTGCTATGATTTTCCTTCTGCAATTCTACGAACAGATCAAAGTGGCCCTTAAGGAGCAAAACCCACTGCTTAAGCTTCTCGCCATCAAGCTTGTCGTATTCCTGTTCTACCTCCAGAGCGTAAGTACCATCTGGCGCGAATATCTTCTCTCAGGGGTTCTAATATGGTCGCAGTTCATCTTTGCCCGCCTTACCGCCTCTGACGGCGCCCTCCAGCCCACCGACCGCATCTCCTACCCATCTCTCGCCGCCGGTCTACCAAACGCCATCCTCTGCTTCGAGATGCTCGTCGTCTCCATCATCCACATCTGGGCGTACCCCACTAAGCCATACCTCGTCAAGAACGTCAACGCCCGCATGAAGCAGACGTCGTACCTGCTTAGCGAACTGGGACCGCGCACACGGCCTGGCTTCGAGCACTACACGGAGAACTCGCCCGTCGTCAGCCAAGGTGGCCGATTTGGTGTTCTTGCATTCAGGGATGCCCTGAATGTGACTGATATCGTGAGGACGATTGGTTTGGCCGTGTACTGGCTATTCGTTGCGAAGAGAAAGAATGATTCGGCGCGGTATGATGACGAATTTGCGAGGAGGGACCCGGCGAACAGAGGGGAGATGACCCGGTTCAGGACGACGGATCTCGTTGAGGCTATGGGACGTGCTTAAGGAATTCACATTATGTCAAAACGGGCGGAGGCAAGGCTGGATACTGGGTTTGCGTAGTTTTCTTTCTTGTTGGAACTGGGTTTGCGTCATGATTAGGATACCATTCTGTGTTAAAAGGGTCACTTAATTACATCTTCGGAATTGCTTCGTCATCACAACTTCGCTTTCGTACCCGTCTCTCCCAACAGGAAAGGCTTCGCCAACTCCATAACCTCCCGCGCAACCCCCCAGCTAATCTCATACCCGCGTCCCCCAGCACCATACGCATGCACCACATGCCCAACCCACTCTCCAACCTCGCCCTCCTCCACCTCGACCCTCATGCCCCCGTGCCGAGTCGGCCGCCGCCCAACCACGTCAGCAATCACGCCGACGCCACTCGTCTCTGTCCACAAGGACGCATCGCCCGCGTACCGGCCCAGCTTCTGGCCGGCGGCGAGGAGACGCTGGCGAGTGTGGTCGCTGGGCTCGGTGCGCCAGTCGTGGGGCTCCTTTGTGCCACCGACGATGGTGCCGCCGTGGAAGAAGCGCGGGATGATGAAGCTCCATGAGCCGTCTTTGTTTTGCCTTGTTACTGTCTTTGTTGCGCTTGTGAAGTCTGTTATGACCGTTTGGCCTGCACGTCCTGCGTTAGCAATTGTCAGAGTGTATAAAGTGCACGGGGGTCGGACCTTTTGTTGGGAAGCACTTGGCGTCGCCGAAGCCCGTCCCGCTCGCATTAACTACAAGCCTGACATTTGGCCGCACCGCATACGCCTCCCACTCACTCTTCAGCTCCTTGGTCAGCGTCTTGCCCCCTTCCAGGACAAATCTCCGCAAAAGATTGGCACAATACAACGGCGCATTCACACAAAACGTCTCATACTCATACCCCAGCACCACGCCTCGCGGCAACTCATCCTTGCCCAACTTCCTATACCCAGGCAGCCCCGTCTCCTCATCAAACGACTCCTTCGTCTGCGCCGCGTATCCAGCATCCGGTGCATCTAGATACTCGACGCCCGGCGTGCGCGTGACGCCCACCCACGGCTCCGTCTCGACCTGCCGCGCGAACTCGGCGACCGTGTGCTTCAGCCACCGCGCCTCGCGCTGAAGCTGGGGCGTGGTGGCGGGGATGGGCCGTACATGGGCGCCTGCCCACATGGAGGCGTAGTCAACTGAGGACGCGCCGGGGGTGCTGGAGGGCCATTCGCGTGCGACGAGGAGGACGACTGGACGATTCTGGATGGGGACATCTTGGACGAGGTGTTGAAGCTGGAGGCTGCATGTGAGGCCGACGATGCCAGCGCTGGAGGATGTCAGTGTGAGCATCGTAGGGTGATGAGAGATTGGATTACCCGATGACAACGACTGTGGGCGGGGATACTCGTGTTGCACTCATTCTGGATATTGCGTCAACATGAAATTTACCGCGACACGCCTCCAAAAGCTACAATGAAGAAATGTCTGGGAGGGAATGATGCACTATATAAATGTTAAAAGATGCATTTTTGGTGCAAGATGGGCAATGATGACGCCGAAGTCGGACCCCATGGCTGGGCAAAGCCTCATTTCTCCATATTTTTCAGCTAAAGGATAAGACCTTTGAAGGACCCCCAAGCAGGAAGCCAATTGGGCAAAATGATAAGTTGCTGAAAAAGATGAAATTCCACGTACAACCTCCTTCGCCAAAGAAATTGTTCAGGTCCTGCTACCATTCAGGGTAGTCTGCCTTACTGGGTGGCTGTGTGCATGATATGCCTTGGGCAAAAGACCTCCTCCCTGCAACACAAGAGGGGTAAATAAAGTGAGGCTGGCCTGTGGATGGCTGGTATTTTGATCCTGCATTATACCACGAATTGCAGAATGTCCTGCCGTGCCAGCCCAAGTCAATATGGCTGCTGCGCTTAAACGATTCGTTTACACACCGCTCCAAGCAGGAGAGATTCGACTTTTATATCCAGAAATCGTGTCCGAGACTGAGCAGCGTTGGTCTGTCAAAGTGGTGTCACTCAAGGATCAGCATGGGCAACGCACGCGACTGGAATACGACGCACTCTCGTATACCTGGGGCGACCAAACGGACAGGTTCCCTATCACCCTGAATGGCCGAGAGATCGAGATTGGCCACAGCCTTTCCTTTATGAAGTCTTGCCATATCTGGCTCGTCGCGACTCTCAGCTGCCCATCTGGATTGATGGGTTATGCATGAACCAGCAAGATGACGCGGAAAAGACGATACAGATTCGCTTGATGGGCGAGATTTACGAAGCAGCTCAACAAGTATGGGTATGGCTCGGCCCTGGTACCGCCCTTAATCAAAAAATTATTGCGGAACTTCCAGAGCTGCCAAGAAGCGATGTTGCGGATCATCTTGCGAGCCTTCGCCTGCGTGGGTTCAACGCCCAGCCCATTTAGTGCCTCTCATCCGACGAAGCTTGGTCCACTCTATACGACTTGATCGATAACAATTGGTACAGGCGCTTGTGGGTGTATCAAGAGACGGCATTTGCCAAAAAAGTTCGTGTACTTCTGGGAGAGCACGAGGTGGATTGGGGTGTGCTGGACCGTGCGACTAAGAGCTGGGCATCCGCTGAATTGAGGTTTGCCGGAGTAGACGGACGCATGCTTCGAGTGCCCAATTTATCCGCGAACAATATATTTCTGGCCCGCGAAATAGCGCAGAGGACCGCTCTCTCCGGCCTCTCAATGAACGGTGAAGACTTCGCGGAGGTGCTCCAGCACACGATGTGCGCCTACTGCGTCGACCCTCGCGACCGAGTCAACGCCCTCCTACGATTCGCTCAGGCCAAACTGCCCATAGAGGCACCTCTGCAAGATATGTACTCGTGTCTCTCGCGTGTATTGTTCCAGGGCTTGCGTCCCTCAAACTACCAGTGGTGGGAGTTTGTGCGTCTGGCGGCGTCTCCGAATAAGCGGCCCGGGCTACCTAGTTGGTGTCCCGACTTTCACGACGTGGCAGGTAGGGCTGCTATGCCTAGTGAAATCCGGAAGGTTAAACATCAGCTAGGCGAGGGCGAGGAGCATTTCTGTGCTAGCAAAAGAAGAAGCAGGGCTGAGTGGACAAGTGACCTGCACAATAAGGAGCTTGTCATGCGGGGGCAGATACTCGACAGACTCGAGACGATACTCCCTGGCTTGGATGATTTAGATATACGTGATGCTTTGTGCACTGTCAAAAGTGTAAGGGCCTTCCTGGCTTGGGAAAAGTTGATAGGGTCATCTCTTATCTCAAGTGAAGGACACAGCAAGCCCGAAGGGTACAAACTCACTCCAGGCGCGTATTGGGGCATGATGAACGGAGGCCATGCAGAGAATTGCAAGTCAAACTCGGGTTATACATCGTTGGATGACTTTAGACAGGAAGAACACGAAGCATGGGAGGCCATCTACCGTCTAGTGTAAGTTGGACTGGGCCTGAACGGTGTAGCGACATCATGCTCATCTCATGTCACAGTTTGTCTAGCAAATACGCCCTCGTAGAAGCCCTGTACTCACAGTCCATTCCTCAGCTTTCACGTCACTGGATGGGAGCGAATGAGATATTCATTCACCATACAGGGAGACGCATATTCAAAACTATCGGGGGACGAGTCGGCTTCGGGCCGGCAAACGTCGAGGCAGGTGATTGCGTATGCATCTTCAGCTATGCCAGGACAGCGCATATCCTGCGACCGACAGCAGACGTCGAAAGGAAGACTTACACCATTATCGGCGAGGCTTACGTGCATGGCATGATGCATGGCGAAGTAGAAGAGTTGGGGCTTGAGGAACAGGATATTACGCTGGTATGAAATGCATGATTCCCGAGAAGTCTTGGAATGTTTAAGCGAGTACAACGCAGCGTTTCAGTGACGTAGCGGTATTTTGGACGATAAAACTCACAAGATGTGTCACGGCCTGGTCACCCGGACAGCGCTATAAGGCTCTATAAGCAGCTATTGCACCACTGTAATCGCCACAATAGCGATTATGGCCCAATCTTTTGCCCAGTGGCGTGACGGATAAGGTGCAACCGTCACAAGATGGGTCTACTTGCCAGTTTATCACGGTATGAGTTCAGCCCAGTCCGCACAGCAAATGCCGGCGACGACGGGATTGCTTGATGTACGTATGTTCCATGAATGACCCTGATTCTCCACAAGCAGCAAAAGCCTGTTAGAGACGAGAGCTGTTCTGGCGATGAATGAAACGGTTCTGCAGGCACTCAAGCAATATTGCCCAGCCATGCCTCTCCTTTCTACAGACCTTGCCGACGGTTGTGGTGCATCAATTTTCTTTTTTTTTTCTTTCTTTTATACATTTTCTGGTCAGGGGACCAACAACAGCACCGTTATTGAGGATCATCAGACCACGGCTTGATAAGTGATCTGGTCGGTCCGCAAGAGATGCAGCAAACCTGCTCTCGCCCAAGAAAAGCTGTAGCACACCCTTGCTGTGGCGCCCATCTTATGCCCGTGCCACCCGTCTTCAGGTCTTGACAAACGTTGAGCTAAACGGAACTGCAGAAGTCGCCAACGGTGTGACGGTTGTCTAGCTCTCGGGCATCATTCCGTGCCTGGCCGGTACATGCGGCTTGTTGACCCCCACGGTAACATGTGTCTTCACCAGCCGTCGTTCGGCTGCATAGATGACCGCGCCATCTAGTGGGCTACAAGCCGTGCGGGACACCTGTACGCGGACGTCCCTCAATGCGCCCACACGAGCCGGGCGGAAATATGCACAAGGCCTCTTCGGGCAAGTGGACGTTGCTGCCGATCGTTGGTGTCTGCCCCGAAAGGGAACCCGATTATCCAAGGCAGCCTGGAACATACAGGGGCCTGACGTGTCACGCACTTGCGCTGCAACATTGCTGGCTGCGGCCTGTGGAAGCAAATACTGATCCACCCGCGTCCTGCACAGCTTATCCGCGCAGGACGGGCTAGCCGTCGCCCCCGCGAGTGCCACGGCAGACTGACCCGGTCCGCCGGGCGTCAGGACGGAATCCGGGTACCCGGGCTTGCATTCCTTGTGTGACTGACTGTTGTGGATGCCTGTGGTTAGGCTGTGGTCAGCATGCAGAGAGCCGAGAGACTGCCCCAGAGGTAGGTACATCTGAAAGACACTCTCTGGTCTACGGAAGCGTCAGATTGAATAGGAGAGATGGAACAACTAGATACGGCAGCCCGGGAGCGCAACGAAGACTTTACTGCGGTATGCCGTCCGTCACTGCCGTCAGAACATGTTGTCGTAAGACGGGTGTCAAGTACAGACGCAAGACGAGATGCTGGGACGGAACAGTATCCCCCTCCCCCGTTCAGTGCAACCCCAGGGACAAATAGTAGTCATTCCATTGGCGCGGTCACAACTCCGATGCATCATTGTCTCGTCCAGCCCCACGGAACCCTGCATGGAGGAAACTTCCACCAGAGAAGACCAAAAAAAAGAAAAAGGCAGAAAATTCAAGGCTTACAGTGCGTATCAGCTGAGCTGGACACTCGTGGCGTCTTTTCCCAATGCCCCAACTTGATCTGCAGGACCGTCCGTATCCAGCGACTCGTGGCCTCGCGGCATTTGAGGGCTGCATGATTGCCGCTCACGGCCGTGGAGGAGAGGGAGGGCTGGACGAACTCGAGGACGCGTTGTACAGGGAGCTAGTGGATTCTGTGCAGCGTGGAGTTTGCAGATTCGAGGCATGGAGGCTCGTTCTGATACATCATGCGTCTATATTCGCCCTAAGAGAAAAGGGGATGTAGACGGCGTGATGGGCGGAAATATGCAGTCGTGAACGGCTCGTGTCGAGCCAAATCTGAGAAACGGATCTCGCATAGATATGGGTTTCATTGCAAGCTCAGCTATAGTCCTAATTATGTCCTCCACTGTGTCTGCACTTGTCGAAAACAAAAGGAAAGAACGACAGTAACAAGCTTCTATAATGAACGTGAAATGTCCGGGTCACACAGGAAGCATTCCCATTCGAGCCCCTGCGAGGACTCTTTCACACGTCACGCCGTTGACTTGCACCCTGCTGCCCCTGCTCCTCCTCCTTGACATCTGTCTCAAAAGCAAGCGAGTCATCCGAGTCATACTGAAGCAGCCCCGGCGACTGCACTTCCCCCCCATCCGTCCAATCCATCTCATCCGGCACGCGCAGAGTCGGCACCGGAGCCGGCTGGCGGAGCAACATGCCCGGGCCTTGCAGCAGCGCCAGACGTCCGTTCTCCAGGTTGGACGGGTGTATTTCCTCGGGCATCAGTGAGTAGTTTGGGCGCCACTCGGGCGGCGGCCACGGCAAGGTGTCGCGGAGGTTCTTGGTCGCGCGGGCGAGGCCCAGCGACTTGTCCCGCATCTCCTCGATGGTGCTGCGGTGCCGCTCGAAGGGCGCCGCCACGTTGTACCACTGCTCGGCCGCCTGCGTGACCTGCGCGAGGGCCTCGTGGCGCGCGGGCGTCACGTACAGGTCGTCGTACCGCATGTCGTTGACGATGTCGGCGGACCGCGTGATGTTGTCCTGGAAGAGCGCCATGTCGGGGTGGCGCCTTTGATTTCTCGCCACGATGTAGACAATGTCCCGAATCCAGCCTGCGGCGATCAGCAGCGGGTGAGGCCGGATCAGTCCAGGGTCGACATAGAACGGCTTGTGTCCTTGTGTTAGCAAGAGTTCAAGCAAGTTTCATAGGGGCTTACCAAAATTGGATTTTCGGGGTACTTGGATACATCATCGTCTATTCGCTCCAGCGAATCAATGTAGAACTGGTGAAGCGCCGCGTCGAACTCTCTCATTTTGAAAATCGTGGACGTTGACCGTTGCTCTGCAGACACAGTCTCCCAGCTTAGAAGTGAGGACGGTGGGCATGTTTGATATAAGACCCCGACCGCACCACCAGGCCAAAGCCAGCAACTCTGGTCCCCGAGCAAATCACGCAATTGCCGACCAGCAACTTTGTTACACGCCCCGTTTCAGTGCAACTGCGGCAAGGCTGCACCGTACATGGTGAGGGGAAGCGCGTACCCGTGCGGTGGGCAGCACGCATCCAGCCATAATGCCCCTTGCTCGCCAGAAGCTTCATCTGCCCACCATCCCACTCCGACCACTTCTGTGCTTTTTCCGTGTTAGCGTGAAAAGGCTTCATGTCGAAGCAAAAATTCGCTGGTGGTTGCCTGCCGGATGGATGAAGCAGAAAGTGGCAGCGTAGTGAGAGGGGAGAATAGAGGGGGGCAGCTCTATCCCTCCCTTTCGCATTGGCCGAGACAGCTGCTGGGTGATAACTGTGTACATCGGGAAATCGAGCCACTCGAAGATACACAGCACCGTGAATGTTTCAATAGTTACTCCCATCATCGGTCACCGGGTCTTTCCTTTTCACCTGCCTTATCACCAGCTGCTTGTTGTTTAGAAACCTTCCTGAGGTGGTGACTTCAGTGAACCTGGATACCGCGGGAGCTCTAAGTGGGACGTGGTTCTCTATCTGTCCCAGACATGCGAGAACTCCTGCTTCCATTATCATTTTGATTGCATAATTTACCGGTTGTTGCTTTTCCCCGCACCACATGTCGACTGGCTTGCCCGTTCTAGTACTCGTTGCGAACAGGACTGTGAAATGACGAAGTTTCGTACTGCCACCTCAGCGCCATTCCTCTTCTTTCTTTTCGACCTCTGCATCACTGTATCGCCACAGGATGGTGAAAAGTCATGGATCTACTTCGTTGATACATGCTTGGTTCATACGTTGTCCCAGCGCCTGCTCTAAGGTCCAGAAACTCATTCCTATATCAATCTCCTAGACAGTCGAGAGGCTGCACTAAGCACATTTGGC